>KZ345097.1:264754-280517 GCA_002352805.1 Teladorsagia circumcincta
AACAAACATTGTGGAAGCTATACGTACCAGTGGTTTGCAAGAATCTTCTGGGTATGGTCCGACTGAAACCCCTGGTCTCTGAGACAATTCTACCCCATGACTCCTCACAGTCTTTGGGTAAAGGTGTGTCCCAATCGAGGTTGAGCTTCCACAATGTTTGTTGGAAGTGTTTAGCACGCGTAAGTAATGGGACAAGCCATCCCAGCGGGTCATAGACAGAAGCAATCTGTCGAGCTACAATTCGCTTCGAGACCATGGTTGTGAGTTCTAGGTTACAAGCGATATTGAGACTATCATTTGTCGCATCCCACTGTATACCCAGTACCTTTTGATGGTCAGCCTTTGCGCATGCATCCCCTGGGAGTAAGTCCTTTAGGTCTAAATGATTGGCGAGAAATTCGCGCAAGTTCATCTTCATGTCCTCAAAGATTTGACGTGCGGCGAGAACCTTCTCAGCTAGACCTTCTTGTGTCTCAGCGGATAGTATAAGGTTGTCTACATACAGGTTTTCGCGTATCTCCTGTGCGAGATTCCTATTCTTAACCGCATTGGTTAGGTGATGGTGTATAGTTCCACCTAATAAGAATGGGGAGACGTTAAGGCCAAACGTGACTCTCGTGAAACGGTATGTGACGAGGCTGTCGTGTGTGACTGGCTCGTTAACGTTTCGTACCCAAAGAACTCTTGTAGCGTCTCTATCCATTTCATGGAGGTGCACCTGCAGAAATGCTTTTTCTACGTCTGATGTTGCCGTATGCGGTTGTAGCCGAAATCGTATCAGCACAGCGTACAGATCTGGAAGGACTATCGGGCCTTGGTGTAAAATATCGTTAAGAGACGGACAGTTTTTGTAGTGGGATGAGGCATCGAATACTATCCTCAGCTTTGTCGTCTACTTATGCGGAGTGATGACCGGTTGATGTGGGATGTAATGTGTAACCGGCCCCTGGCCTGGTTCATCGTTCGGTATCTCTTCCATAATGCCCTTTTCTGACTGTGAGCGAAATGTGGTGTCATAGTCACTCAAGAGAGCCGGTTTAGTTTTCATCATATTCAGCACTCCCTGTAAACGCTTAAGGGCGATACGCTTGTTATCTGGTAACGGTGGGTGGTTATCTTTGTATGGAAAACGAACGTAATAGCCATCCTGGCGTCGTTCGATGGTGTTATCGAAAAATGTTTTCACCTGGGCATTGATTGCTGCTTTCTCAGCATTTTTGGTTCCTGTGAACTCGCACACCCCTGCCGAGTCCATTGTCCAGTACCGATCCCACCTGTTTATGTCATCTTCCAGGTCTGTGCCAATAGTCATCATAGAGATGACGTTCTCTTGAGGGTTTCCCTGGAGGGCCTGTTGTTTGCCAGTCAACAAGTACCCTAGCTTCGAGGGGATAAGCTGTAGGCCAGATGGTAACCTATACCGTGGTAGTGAAGCTTCCAACAAGCTCCACAACTGATCACATCCGAGTAATATTTGAGGTCTGGAATCAACCTTTTGTGTGGGCTTTCTCTTTGCCGAACGTGTACATCAAAAACCCTTGTTTTTGAGTACAGGTTAGCTCTAGATCGTCCACAAGGGCGCGAGCAATGGAGGACTGATCGGCACCTGTGTCGAAGAGTATCTCTACCTCTCTCCACGTGTTACGGATTTCGTCACGCACTTTTGCGAACCCTGTCAACAGCAGCACCCTGCTACTATTTGAGTCCGTAACGTTGCTTTGAACTATTGTTGGTTGTGGAGTCTCCGGTGCGGTCTCGGGTATGCTCTGGTTCTCTGAACGATGGGTTTCTACCCGAATCGGGTGAGCATTGACTGTATTTCTGGTTCCCTGAACCCTCGAAGTTCTTCCCGTAGTTGGCGTGGTACGGTGTGGTCTGTTCTGGTTAGGTGTGGTACTTCCCTGAGGTACTGATGTATTCTGGGAAAGTGTACTATCTTGCCTTTTCGGACATAGAGTGTGGTGATGTTTTGACCCTTGGCAATTTCTACACCCATCGCTTTTACATTCTTTTACCCAGTGTCCCTCTCTTCCACAGTTCAGGCATCTGTTGTGCTTCTGCATCGCTGAACGCCGTGAAGTTATGCTGTGGAATTTTCTGCAGTCAGCCGACTTATGCTGCTCCGATTCACAAAACATGCAAGCGGGTGATCTTTTATCTGCCGCATTTATCTTGGAAGGCGAGCCCCGCGCTAAGTCTGTGTTGTAAAGTTCTCTTCTGCGACCGAGATTACTGTAGGAATTTTCTTTACCCCGTTCACGGTTACTGTAAGAACCTTGATCAACCATACCCTGGATTTGCTCTTCCATAGTAATGAGGTCATCGAGAGTGGCCAGAATGTTACTCATGACCCAGTCCGTGTCGACCTTGTCCAGTGGAAGGTGGATGTTCAGTACCTTTTGCTGAAGATTTGGCGAAAACTTTGCCAACAGTTTTCGTGTGAGGAATGAACCATTCAACGAAACATTCAGGGCTTCCAGTTGAACTACAATTGGAAGTACCTGCTCTAGAAGGCGGCGTTGGGCAGGGATGGTCATGTTCTCCGCTTTTATCACTTCGAGTCGGGACTGCAAATCGTTTATGAGCGTGCACTGATCTCCATATTTATCCCTTAATAGTTGGACTGCATGATCGTAATTCGCTTCGCTTATTGGGAATCGCTTCACTAGCTCGCGTGCGCTTCCCCGTAGAGAGTTAACCAAATAGTTAAATTTAATTAATTTGCTAAAGGGTTGAGAGTGCACATTTGCCTCGTACAGGGTCCAGAAGTTCATGAAGTCACCAATTCTCCCTGTAAAGGTGGGCAAAGGGATTGCGGGGAGATGTGCGGCAGCCGCCTGTATGTGCTGGATGGGCGCATTTGAAAGGTCGGTCCCACGCTTCTCTCTTTCGAGTTCGATGACCAAGCGTTGAGCGCGGTCGAAGACCGTGAGCGATGAGTCAACGTACTCTCCCGTCTGCTTTGCCTGTTCTTCGGGTATGCTTTCGATGGTGTCTATCGCCGTCGTGAAGTCACTCAGCGCTGAGGAGAGAAGGGCAGCCGAGGCGTTTAGATCGGTAACCAATGCGTAAATGCGCATCGAAGGACATGAGTCATGGGTCATGCTGCCTCGAAAGGCTTCTGCCTCATCGATTACCCTCTTTAGGTTATTTGTGTAGCGGGTCACTAAGCTTTTCTTAGTTCTAAGTGCCGTGGGTCCAATCATTATTGAATAATCAGCGATGATAGAAGCTTTCGAATTGAAAAAAAAGAAGGCCAATGGAAAAGTAAATGTAAAACGAAAATGTAAATGTAAAATGTAACTGCTTGAAAGCTGGGCACTGAACCGCTGAAGGTTGATGAAGCAGAGGAGGATCAGATATGAATCGATGAATGTGTTAAAATGTGTTTTCCACAGAATCTTAAGGATTCTGTAAACGCCGAAATGTGATGTAGAGATGAAGCAAATATGTAGCTTTTCGGCAAAATCTTAAGGATTTTGCAAACTTCAAAAAGTCGTAAATCGGGACAGACGTCAATGTAGTCGAGACAGGAGCCAGAAGGAGATGTCCGAAGTTCAGCGTAAAGCAAAGATGTGCCCGTAATATCCAAAGGTTCAAATCCTCGTACCTGTCACAGTCCGTGTTCTAATAGCGATGCACCATAAAATAGCCAATGCACTATGAGGTGTTGACCACAGTTCCGTTCAACTAGGTCAGTGGTAATGGGAAGCTACGGTTGAACACGACTCTATAAATTACCTGCCACGCGTTAGAGTTTACGTAGGATTGAACCTTATTGTGTCAAAACAGGTAAACTCACGATCTTTATATACCTGCGACTATACGACAATGTAACTGAGAATATCAGCTTCCAGTATTAGTCCGGCTCGGTAATAAGACGAACAAAGCTAGATTCCAATAGGTCTCCTAAGACCGACAGAATCCAATGTCCAATGCAGGGAAGAAATTCCAAGTAGCTTCCGTACTAGCAGTTAGATGCAGACCCCGTCCAACCGGAGCCAGACGAACACTAGCCTAGCCCAGACCCAGAGCCAACCAAGACTGTCCACCCCCAACCGCCTTCGAGCCTGTCACGAGGCGGTGGCTTTTGTTTATGTGAGATAGCATGCCGCGGCGTGAAAGGCTCGACGGCGTTACAGAACTGTAATACGAAGTTTAGCTTACCAGGGAAGGATGATGGGTCGAAGTGGCCATATGAAATGAGACCCACACCGTTGGATGTGGCTTCCAACGCTGAATTTGAATCTGCTTTCCAAATCTGCTGAACGACTTTCTGAACAGAGTTATGAAGCAAAATAGTGCAGTGGTAGTGCTCCAGGCCCACGGGCGAGAGATCGTAGGTTCGATTCCTTGACGTGTTTTCCATTTTGCCTTTGTGGCAACATGGTTGGGAAAGCTTCCCAACTATGCTACCTGATCAACGCTTGCCTTCAGTTACCCGTACAGGAGTGTGCGAGAAGCTCCAGACAAATTTGGGCGCTAATTCCTAATGACTGCACATGGAGCCTGCAAAAGTCTTGGCAGACGTTTCTGCAGCAAACGGGTGTGATATTTGTGTTTCCGAGATAAAAATACAAATTGGAGCAAATTTGTAGCCAAATCTGAGATTTTGGCCTAACTTCGAAATAAAATGGGTAGCCCATCTGTTCATACATCAACCTATCGGCGTAACCTAGCCTCGAGACAAAATAAATTTCGGACTTGTTTCTGAAGAAAGTGTTCGAGAAAAATGTCTGGAATTTTTGTTTAAATGATTCCAGCACTCACAGGGTATCATTTTCAAATATAAAGGGTCGTGTTATCGCAGCTGATGAGGGTCTTTGGACCGTGTGACACAACGCGAGCACCAACTAGGAGGGAGCAGAAAGTCATTGACAGTTTCACTGCTATTCTTCGCGAAGCAATGTAGGATGAGCTCATAGTCGACTTGTTAGGAGGATGAGTGTATTGAGTAAGACACCGTCACACATTTGTACCTGATTTTTGACAATAAATAAAGTCAATGAAAAATAAAATGGGAGTCCGCAAATCTTGGTGGCTGAATCCGTTGCAAGGGTGGCACTCCTTCATAAACACAAACTTCTGGATATATGGAGCAGGACGCCTGCGCAAAAATGGTTTTAAATGTGCAAGAGATATTTGCGATAAAATGCAAAACTTCCTCTGGTGTAAGGATTCGAACCCTGGACCACGCTAGCATAAATCAGACCACTTACCTGTTGAGCCACCGACCCACATCACCGTAGGCCGATCGCAGATGTTATCTGTGTAGCTCAAACTAAGCACCCCTCCAACTTCCTTCAGAGAGTCGTTCAGCAAATTTGGAAGACAGATTTGAAATCAGCGTCTCGGACCGTATAAAGACATGTACATTTTCTTTCAAATGGCCACTTCGACTCACCATCCTTCCCTGGTTAGACAAGGCACAGCACATGAGGAATGCAAGGAAAAAGAAAAGGATAATGATTAGATAGGATAAAACCAACATAATGCTGCGAGACAGTACATCAAATAGAGTATGAGAGATATCAGAGACAAATAAAATGATGAATGAAATATGAAAAGAATCGCGCTTAGTCGCGATAACTACTTTCTTCTGAAAGATATAACAACGTTTCTCATATCTCAAAATGGTAGTATGCTTAGGGAGTCTCAAATAATCCTCTTAATGTTCATCTCTCGTGACATTCGGCGAAAGGAGCGCGCAAAGTGCCTGCAAATTCTCTATCGCACCATGCTGACATTGCTCGTGGCCGTCACAGAAGCTCGACCCCGTCGTCCGAAATGAATGCATTCGGTTCCTTATTCTTTGGAGCATTTAGTGGATCTATGAATGGTACCCGAATACACATCGAAATGCTGAAAATTTTTGCGTGCCAAAAACACTCAGAGTTGAAGTTGAGTGATTCTGAAATGGCGACAATATAACGCAGCCATCGCAACAATCATACATTTTGGTGGTCAAGTTGGATAAGTATGATCAGGTCAACATAACAGAACCGAAATAAGCACAGAAGAAAGCAGTAGCTCTGAACAGAGGTTCAAATTGTATACGCATGCGCTGTCTCCGTATTTTGGCGCACCCTGTAAAGCATCCTATGTGAGACCAATGATAGAACACAACGGGATCGAGGTCCGACTGTGATTGCAAATGTGATTTTACTGGAACCATTGAATGAACATTATAATGGCTACCAATTTGCGCGTGCATCCAAGTAAGTTCCAGTGAAACTGAGCATAGCCGGACTCTTGTTCAGGCAGAATGCCTAAAGGATTAAAGGACCGATTAACGGTAGATTGCTGTGGTGCTGATGATGGCGACACAATATAGGCTCGATTATCGAAGGATTACTGTAGCGCTGATGATGGCATACACTTTCTGTAGCCGTCAATTACCATAAACATCTATCGTTCTTCGGTAAGGTGGTCTAGAGGCTGAATATGCCTTGGATTACTGATACGATTACTTGAGCTGCTCATTATGAGCCGTTGAAGTGAATAGCTACCATGCTCCGGATGTTGGGATGGTCTAGCGGTCAAGTGTTGCCGGGGACATTGGAAAAGAAAAACTAAACTAATTCCAATTATATTCTCACAAACATCGACAATCTTGAAGCGCTTGGGCAGATGAGCGGTAGAATGGATCTCGGTGCAACGACGACATCGCGAACCTAATGGGTTGCTTTCTCATCGTGCGTCTGAACAACATTTGTAGCAACTCCTCCGTTTTCGAACTGATCGCTCTTATCAGCCTTTATCAGCTGTTGTCACTTTTTGTCACCCGCTAGAAATGTTGCCGCCCCGAACTCTACATCATGTCTAAGAGACGCCACGTCAATGTCCGCGCGCTCTAAGATTTGCGTACCACTAGCGTTCTGACGCCCTTTATCAAACTTACCAGCAATTACCGTATATGTTTCCCTTCCACCCCCTACATCATATCCTGGAATCAACTCCTGACGACTTCTGAGGCACATGCTGTAAAATTCGTAACACTTGCGTTTCAACGCCCCTCATCAGACCTTATCGGCAGTTATCGGTTCCTGTCCTCCACCAAATATGCTCCCGTCCCACCTTTGTATCACATCATAAGATCACTGTTACAAGAAGAACAGTAGAAAAAAGATTGGCGCCGTGCTTGGCTCAGTCTTTGCTACTGATTGAGCACTGATCGCGAGCTAGTGGTTCAGACGCAATGGCAAAGACGATGCGAGCTGTGAAAATCAGTTTCACCCTTTGCCCCCACTCACTTTCCATGAGGATCCTTAGTGCCATGAATTGAAAGTGCACGCGGACGCTACTACCAGTGATTTGCACACGCCTGGTCGAACCCGGTATGCCATGGCTTGCCATGTGAGTAGGAACGGCTGCCGCACAACGAAGCCACAATTGAAATCGCATGCACCCACCAACCATGACCCAGAATCACGTGTGAAAATCTGAAGTTTTTTATCGCCATGTATGGAATGGAGCTTTCCCTAGTCCATCACCAAGTAATGTGTCCACTTTGAAAACTTCACGCGGCGCACCTGCTGGCTACCTTGCAGCTAGGACTCACCAGTTAAACCAAAGCTCAATTCCTATGTTCGGAGGATTTCGTCTTTGATTTGTTAGACTGAGTGGTGATCTCGTTCTCGTAACCAATTTGTTATATGAAGACGGGTGTTGCGGTTACCACCGTGGGACAGCTCCCGGGTTGGCCGCTGCGAATGCTGCGAGAGAACCGTCCTGAACGTCACAAAATCATTTCTCCAAATTAGCGACCAAATTCACATTGCGAAGAGAATCGTCAGGCTCCGAGGGATGTGGCTGAACAACGATAATAGGTCCATCATATAGCCCTGACACGGCCGTTCCTCTCGGAGAGCCACGAAGCAAAAGCGACCAGAGAAGGAAGTCAATTATTACAGTCATTTCAAAAGCACCTTACCAAATTCTTCAACTTCTAGCTTCACTCATTCCGGGAGGAGGACACCTAAAGATTTCCTGACAAAGGGAGCCGTATCAGTGACTACGATAATGGTTGAATTTCTGGTCAGCTGGTTCTCAGAAAAGATAAAAGCTGAAAAGATGAAAGTGGCGAAATTTAGGCAGTTAATATGGGACAACCTGATATATAGTAGGATCATTACAGTTACAATCTCGCGCTCATATGAAATGAGCGTTTAAACTCTATCCCTCCGTTAGCCGCTGTTCTAAACCATAAAGATTTAGCTTTGTACGAGAAGGCGCAAACGCGGAATGCAGAAAAGTCCGTGATCTAGCTGGCTAACCAAGGTGAGATGTCACCGTCGTAAGAAGCAGCAGTCACTCCGCCGGATTACAAAGGGAATGCTCAATCAAACCCATCGACAAAGATACCATTGTTTCGAACATTCTACGAGGGTGCTGCGAAGGCAGTAATTGGAACCGCCAGAAAGGCCTCCACATTGACGACAATGCGAGTTTTGGTGTTTTTGGCCGTGTGGGAGCGACGCGTTTTTGCGGCTGCATTTGTCGTGGTATACATATCCCCCGCACGGTCCGACAAGGGCCGTTTTTGAAAAGTCGAACGAATAAACAACATCAGAGGGTGGTTACTAAGTAAGTTAGCTCACATCATACAATTACAAACAAAGTGGATCCTCCAGCAGAAATTTTGACTGAGTAGACGCCTATTTAGGGTTATAAATGGATCAAATTGAAGACGTTGTCGAAGAGTGTTCGTGTACATTTTCCATTATAAAAGCTGGAACTTCCTACAACTTGGCAAATTTGTCGCCCTCGAAGTTTAGGCCGAAGATTTAAATACCATTCACAGTTTTACTTTTTTCTTAAAAGTTATTGTGAGTTTGAGCTGCATTGAAAAGTTCGAGTTTGAGCTGCACTGGAAAGTTCAAGGCTTTTGAAAAACCTTTGTCAAATTGAAGCATATTCAACTATTCCATGGACCACAATAATTGTAGTTATATCAATATTCATTGTGAAGACTGCTGCTCTGACCTCATCGGCAGCGTGCCCACTTGTTCGCTTGTCATTGGAGCAGAATGTTCGTCGTTCATTCGGTTCTCCCTTGCGAAGTCCGACGGGCCATTTCCTTATGAAGAGTCGTAGAGTCGATCCCCGAGAGATCAAACTGGTAAGTATGAAATGCAGCCGTGGAAATCAGCAACATTGTATTGCTACATGAGAAGGGAGATTTGCATGAAATCAGCCTGTCTGTCTCCTGCTAGTTCACAAACTTTTCTCTCGAGCTATCCTTAGCACGATTGAGGGAGGACGAATGAAGAACGTGAGCAAGCAGGGTCTTGCACATTGAACCATGTCACATGATAATGAATCTTTGTAACCAAACAGTACGAAACGCGATTCCTTTCGTGCAGCGATTTGAATAACCCTACAACTCTTCGAAGACAGATGCAGTCTTTGCAGCCCTACACAACCAGTGTGTACCCACAGAGTACATGGGAATTCTCTTTGGGTCCAACTTTTTCACCAGGCCCCACTGTTCTACAGGCATCTTCACCGCCGTGAAAAGGCAGGTTTGGCAAAGCAACATCATTCTGCCCAACATTTCACAAAAGTGCTGAGTTGTGAACAAAACTTTCGCCCGAGACGGGACTCGAACTCGCACCTTTGCTGAACAGCACAAGGTGCGAGTTCGAGTCCCGTTTGGGGCGGAAATTTTGTTCACAACCCAGCATTCTTGTGAATAACTTGCAAGGCGAACTGCAGCCAAAAACAGCAGGCAACAATCAAAAACAAATTCTGCCCAATCTTTCCAGCGCCGCTCAAGAAAACGTTATGTGTCAGCTGTAGTAGAAATACAGGGAGAAAAGGTCGAATGCTGACAAGTACACCACTGCTGCTTTGCGGGCAACATCGTTCTTATAACACTGAACATCGATATTGGCTGCTCGCAGATATCGACAGCATCTATAGCAAGGTCGGCTAGCAATTAAACCTAGCGGAGGTGATGTTCAGAAACAGGCTAGTTTCCAAACCTTATCACGCTCAACGGAGCAGCATTCCTTATTGCTCGAGCTACGTGTACTAGGTCGGAAAATCAGCACGATGACGCCAAGCAGGAGGAAGAATGGAGAGCGTGCAAGAATATGGATGTAATGGGGTATAAGGCGAAGAACAGCTAACGCTGCGTCACCCTTTGATTCTGCAGTCCCTTATACTTTCATGTACGCCTCAAAGGCCTGGCAGTGGGCAAGCAGGATGAGCGTGCAGTCAGCTTTATCCCACGTACTGAGATCGGAGTTACCCGATGCAGGCAAGTGCACAGGGCATTTGAAGTTCTAAAGTCCGTCAACGGCCGAAGGCAAAGGAAGATGCCATTTGCCGAGAAATGAATGACCTTTGGATCAGAACGGTTATCCACTGGATCCCTGGAAGTTAAATGACCACCAGAAACGGTAGTTGTCCATTCAAAGGTAGTTGGTAAAGGGCTATTCTGAGTTGCTTGTAAAGTGGGGATGCAGGTTCACCCATAAAGTTGAAGTTCCATTCTATGACGTCCCGGGGTCGTTCTTACAAAATTCTGGGTAAAGTCACCTAGAAGAGGTGCCTCTCTCTGTAGGTCCACGTTACGCACAGCCGCAATACGCGTAAGTAGGGTTCGATGAGAGGAAGGAACTGTGATGGGCGAGATGGACAGACACAGGTCATGTTCGTTACGCGCAGCAAAATGTCCTCTAGAGGAAAAATTCTTGTCGCGCGTAATTTGTCAATAATGTTCCATCCCGTGCTGGGCATTTTCTGGAACTGTTGTAGCTCTTCGAAAGAAGCATTTCGACTCTTGAACCGTGTAGCTTTGTTACACAATGTCATGGTGTCATCAATGTGCCGAAGTCGGCGAGACCGTGGCAATGCCAGCATCAATTTGTGGGAGTTTGTGTTTTTGCACTCACTACAGGCTATTTATTTTCTTGCTCTCAACATCTCTTTCGAAAGCGGCAATGGTGTAGTGGTATCGCACTCGCTTGTGGAAACATTGAGTCAGTGGTTTGAATCCCAGTCAGGTGCAATATACAGACAGTGTGGCGTTCGTCTGAATCCTGATTACCTCTCAACCTTCAGAGTATTCCTCCTCAGACTTCCGCTCTGAGGTGCGCCATGCACTCGTTTGTGGTTAACAGTTGAAAAGCACTCGGAAGTCAGTCTCACACTTACGTATTGTGACGTTGACCTTTGTGAATACGACCCCCCTCCTTTTCTGTAAGCCAAATACGACCCCTTCGTTGGACTTTGACCAACGGAAGGATGACCCTGCTCTCGACTCTTTCACGCGTTGCAGTAGGGATGAGTGTTAAATTGATCGGACATAGAAAATTGCTCTCTTTCCCAAAAATTCGAAAAATCACTAGAAAAGATATGTCAATTATTTTCATTTTGCGCGCTGCTAATTAGTTGTGCATATCAATTCTCTTGTAAACTGCATCGGTATTGGGATGGAACTATCAGTATCTCAGAGATGGCAAGAGGCGATCCAAGGCCACCACATGCTCGAAGAATCGTGGGACGTACCAGATTTACTGCGGTTTCCGCCAAGACCGTACATATGGCCATCAAACGATGCAGAAAAATATTTACACCCATTCACAAGCCTGGAAAGGACGAATGAGGAGCGTTTACAAGGATGGGATTATCGAGATGTTAGGTTCACAATCAACGGTGCTCCATCAGAAGGATGACTAGGCTGTTGTATGTATCGAAGTCATCAATGGGGCGCATCGTCAAAAAGAAGCAGCACTACCAGCCCTATCACATACAGAGGTGCCGATCCGTTCGGTTCGGTAAAAAACAACAGAGAGGACAAAAAGTTGGAGAGTTACTAACGCCTCCAGTGGCCGCACGCGACTTTCGATCGTTTTTTTCTCTCGGTGTTTGCTAAGGAGTCGATGTTGAATCGCCAAAACTATCACATCATAGTTGGGAATATTGGGAGTGCTATCTCACGTGAAAAGATTGTTGGAAGAGCGGTTAACACGGCGTCAATAAGGATTTTGAGGTGGGTCGCGGCCAATGATAGACGCCGCTAGTTTTTGCCGATTCATATGTGAAGGTCAGCAAGGATTCGTGTACTAGAGCACGTATGAAAGCTGTTCCGACTTCCACTTTGGAAGCAAGTCGTGGTGCTCCCAAGTGCTGCCTGGAAAAAAGTGTATAAGGAATAGCTGCGTGCAACGTGCGAAGGATGCAAAAGCAGATTCCAGGGCTTTACTCGTGCAGATTGAGGACATTTCAAAATCTGGTTTGCATGTTGCGGTGTATGATGTTAGTGTAAATATGCTCACATTCAATTATCATGTTGCGTGCAGAACTTTAAGAGACATTACAGTATAGGCGCAAGTAATTTTGGGACACCCTGAATAGACGACGCACTGGAAGAATCGAATAAAGGGCTCGGATTTTGAGAAAAGGGATAAAACAACCGATAAAAGAGATGCAGAGAAAGAGTGAAGTGGATAAAGGTAAAAAAAAAGTTCGAAAAGAGTTTCCAGTGGCGGCACCCCAAAAAGCAAGTGGAAGCATTCTCGTCGCCATATTTGTGACAGACGTACGGCGCGCATGAACGCGTAACAGTTCTTCTGTTTTTTTAAATTACTTATCAAAAAAAAATTTCTCTCGAAAAAAAAATCTTTCTTGTTCTCTCGTTCTTATCGTGAGTGATGGATTTCAAGAAAGTGATTTATGAGTGAAATACTAGAATCATGTTTTATAGACGACTTCTGTTATAGAGTAGGTTTAGAAGAGCCATTTCAAGTGCTGGTCAACTATCACTGTACAAGAATAAACCGTTATGCTCCTCTTTCAACAATTGATCTAAGGTAAAAGGCACAAACTCAATTTGCAGTCATGATACCTCTGCCAAGAAAGAGCTCACCCTTGTTCATAGATTTGTGTGTGTAAGAAGTTCTCAGAGCCACACTTCGTTTCAATGATATCGCATTTGAACTGTTTTTCAGATGGGACTTCAACCCAGTCGGTCGCCGTGTATGTTTTGTCTTTCTCCCATGGCAGTATACATCTGAATAAGAATGTCGCTTTTAGCAGTGCTGAACACATCATAGGTTGCTGAAACATGTGTTAACGTTCCGCTACAAACTAAACCTGAACCCAAGCATTGTGCTTTCTTGACATTTACTCTATCCATTATACAAACAGGGTAATATTTCGAATGTCGGTAGCCTTTTTTTCAAATAGACTGTCCTGTTCCATGTCCCAAATTAGCCGCGCCTGCCCTCAAGGACCCAGTTAGTGTTCGATGTCCTGAGAGCCTGTGCACTCATTGGTCCCTTCGGGACACTAATTGACTCCTTGGGCTCTTTGGAGAAACCGGCTCCTTGGGAACACTCATCGGCTTTTGGAGACAAGGAACACTATGAATCGCGTAACTGTCGCAAAGTGTGGCGCATGCATGTTCCACTATGAACGATGTTAAAAGTACTTATTTTCCTGTCGCAAGTCAACAGGAATCAGCCTCCACAGTGGTAGCTTGCAAACAAAGTAACTCGAATAGTCAAGCATGTGTCCCAAGGTTCTAACGGGTAAAGCTGCGACCTTTCAAAATCGACGCCCTGGGTTCAACTTCGCCTTCCTGTTTCTACTTTGCTTTTGTAATTTCATCCAACTTGCCTGGTTCTAAAGAAGGTTTGAGGGTTTTTTCTGCATACGCCTGACAGTTTCAAGCAAAATCAGCGCGATATACAGTGTGTTTCATAACTATAAGGTCATACAAAAATTTTGCAATACTGGAGCAAGCAGCCAACTGGGGATTTCTCTGATATCACCTTCTGATTCCTTATTATGAATGACCTCTAAATCGTAATTTAGGCACGAACAGCTTCTCTCCTGATTTTATGTTTTGTTAATTGTTTTTTTGGCTTTACCAGCTTCATAATGATAAGATCATCCTGAGAAAAAGAACAATGAGATAAGATTAATGGCAGAGTTGATAGTATATGTTTCTCCTCAAATAAGTGCAATATCAAAAAGCTTCTTGGTATGCTCGAGTTGAGATTTTAGGGCAGTTGATCATCGATTTACTTCCGTGCTCCAGATGTTGCTTCTTTCGCTCTTGTATAGCTCCTAACAGGCGTTTATCAGCATGGCACTCCAAGACCAAATTGGCTCTCCGATGTTCTATCGAAATGCCAGCAGAACTCATAGCAACCTTTGAGATCATTCGGCTCTTGAGAGTGCTGCCGCTACTGGCTGACCGATTACATGAGTACCTGCGTTATTCCGTTAGAATACGCAGTGTACATAGGAAACGTATTCGGTTTCTTGCGAGGCTTTGTAGTGATCCATGGGGCCCATTATGCAGGTCATGGGAGAAATCCCTGCACTTCATTGTTACAAAAACCAACCACACCTTTCACATCTACTTTCTAAAATGTGGGCGCTGAAGTGAATCGCCCACCTTCGTAGGTCACTAGTCTCATAGTCAGTTTTGTTGTTTTGCATAGAGTAATATTCGTTTTTTCTCAGAGTGACCTTACAATTATGAAACGGCGCAAAAATCAAAATAATTCTGAAAAAAGTAAGAAGAAAAGCTGCTCATGCTAAAACTGCGATACAGGGGTTATTCATAGTGAGGAATCATGACGATACTAAAGAAATTCCTGGTCGGCTGCTTGTTCCGGAAATGCATAATTTGAGGGTGACCGTATAATTATGGAACACACTGCTCAGGAGAACAAGTGGCAAGATTATGAAAGTCAAAGTCAAGATTATGAATAAGCATTGCAAAAGATGGGTCACGCATTGTTACTACCAGCGCAGCCAGTAAATGCAAGTCATGGGGTAGCCCGCATGCAAGCCATTCAGCATTTGTTTCACTCATTTTATCAACCGTCTGCTGTGCCGGTTTGTCTGTTTTTAATAAAGCTTCCTGAATACACTCTCGGTCATTCCACATGAGCTGCAGTGGCAGCTAGAGGACAGTGGGGTGAGGATGGCAGGATGGGAAGAGGAGGAGGAAACGCAATCGCTAGTTCACACAAGATCCGGAACAGTGCTGAGTTTTCACTTAGGTGTTATACCGTGAGTGTGATAATGCCCTACACTCTACAGCAGGGGAGAGGCGGGGGGCAAAAAGTCATTTTGCCTATGGCGCATACCAGCGAACTTTCGCAAAGGGTGTCATTTTGCCTATGGCGCATACCAGCGAACTTTCGCAAAAGGTGCCGGCCATAGATGCGAATTCCAGGCGAAAACGCTCATAGTAATCCTTACGAGTCCCACATAAGCAAAAGCTGGCTCTTGTTCACTGCTTTCATTGTTTTCAAAATATGATGTCATCTGTCGTCGCCCTTGAGCTCAAGGAGGCATGCCGTAATCGATCCCGCCTTGAACTGTTACCAATCGGTTGACTGTCGCATAGCTTCCTAGAGACACTAGCTCTGATTGAGCAAGTCCTCCACCAACTTCCGTTTCAGATGGCTTAGATGGCGTCGCAGTGGTACACGATCCCTTAAAGGCTTCGTTCAACGTAACAATTACGTCTCCAATGTTGGAGAGGAAAACGATTTCTTGTGCCTCCCCCACTTTCCAGAACTAACGCAAATTTGCGCATTGACGCGAGATTTCATCAAAACTTTTCTCTCCAACTTTTCTTTCTTCTTTTTTCTACAACTTCAAAGAGAAACCGTTGTTGCCGTTTTTCGAAATCACACTTCCTCGCGTCTCTTTGTTAAATTTTATTTCCCTCTCTTATATTTCAAAAATTGAATTTTTCTAAAAACAAAGGGTAACTGATAATCAGTCG
>KZ345097.1:280617-290956 GCA_002352805.1 Teladorsagia circumcincta
AGCGGTTGTCCCAGCGGTCGGCATCAACTGATTTAGGATATGATATAGGGGGTGGGACGGGAACATGTTTGGTGGGGACAAAACGTGATAATAGCTGATACGAGATGATGAGAGGCGCCAAAACGCGAATTTCACGGAATTCACAGCGCGTGTCCCAGCGGTCGCCATCAACTGAACTTAGGATATGATATAGGGGGGGGGACGGGAACATATCTGGTAGGGGACAAAGAGTGATATCAGCCGAGACGGGAACATATTTGGTAGGGGATAAAGAGTTATATCAGCCGATAAGAGCTGATGAGAGGCGCGAAAACGCGAATTTCACGAAATTCACAGCAGGTGTCCCAGCAGCGGTGAGGCGTTGGTTCTGACAAGGGATGTGGAGGGTGAATGGAAACACGTCTCGTGGATTACACAAAATGATAACGGCCGATAATAACGATATGCGTAGTCCGAGTCCCCCAAGCCCTCGAAAGCAGATTCTAGATGACGCATCTTTCAATTTCAAGCTCCCCAGTGCAGTTGAGAATATATGTATGGTAGATGTTTAAGAAATACGATAGTAGATGCTGGGTTCTTATATTTCAACACCATTGACGTCAAACATTATCCGACCGCTGAAGCATCCTAAAGTTCGATGCATGGTGGTTGTTTACAGACACCACTCTATCTCCACGCTTCACCGCGCGTATCGAACGGTAACCTACACAAGAAAAGGGCAGCCTATTGAACGTCTATCTTATTCATTTCACGAAACAACGCATTGTTAAGTGGTGCTAAGGCTCCACCGGCTGTTAACTTCCACCGAAGCCTTCCGTATCATGCGCGCGTGGCGTGCGGCGCTAAACTGGTGCATTGATAAGCAATATCTTCAACAAGCTTGCATCGTATGGGGCTAAAACATGAGTCCACCCCTTATCACCTTGAAATGAACTCCTGATGAATGCTGGTCCGCGCACTACGATTTCCACGACATCTGTGTTCTAACGCCCCTTATCAGATCTTATCAGTGCTACCACCTTCTGACCCCACCAGATATGTTCCCGTATCACCCCTTATATCACACCTTTAAATCAACTTTTGATGAATGCTGGTTTGCGCGCTATGAATTTCGTGACAAAACGCACACAATTAAACACACCTAGACGTACTTAGCGAATTATATGAAGTAGGATATAACGGAGTGAGGTGAAGCACCGAGTTTCGGAGAACAAGATTTTTCCGCACTCAAGCGCGGCTATGCCTTCAAGACTAGAAGGGATGCACAACTTCAAAACCACATCATCACCTAGCGTGACGTTCTGAAAATTGAGATAAAATGTATGAAGACCACGTTGGAGCCTCAGGAGCGAGAAATGAAGGATAGGATCCTCTAGTATGCATGTGCAACGAATCGTTAAAAAAATCGAGTTTTACAGGATCCGCTTACTTCTCTCGGTCGGGACTGGACGCTCCAAAAAGAAAATACAGGACAACAGTCAGCGATGATGATCTTGAAGGCGACGGCCGGAGTGAAGACAACGCAGGTGGTCGTCGAAGAGCACGAGGGAGATGACCAGGAACTTGAAAAGGAAGAAGATGACGTATGAAAAACGAGTAATGATGATGAAACGAGTAATGATGACCAAGCACGATTGACGTTATCCGAAGAGCCGAAAGATCGAGTTTCCAGCTCCATCATTCCACGGCAGTATGAGTGAAATACAGAAGAATCGATCCAGATGCGAATAGACTGAGCCGCTTCCCATTTCGAGACCGACAGTTCACATAATTTCTCGCGCTATGGAATGCGCGTTCTTTGGGCCTAGTGAGTTCATTTTCGAGAATGTTGAAATAAAAAAGATTGCCAAAATTTGATGCTCCCACCATGTGCCGTGTGCGACAAGAAGTTCGTTGCTATGGAAAGAGAGGTCGATCAAGGAGAGATTGTTGAGAAAGCTGTGGTCCCCTGGATGCAGATTCATAACAGTCTTATTATTCCTCAGGAATGAACTTCGACTGGTAAACCGATACAGCAACCCACTTTGTAGAGATCAGTATCGGCTTTTTTGGCGATGTATTATATTTGTGGCCTGCATACAGTCCAAATTCAGACCCATTAGGCTTCTCTGGTTGTGGCCTAAATGAAGAGCTACCAGGAAATCCAAATGCATAAAGTTCGAAGGCTTTCGGGAAGAATGCCCAAAATGCAGATCAAATCATGCGTTGAACACCTCTGCCATTGAGTCGATGAAGGAAAAAATTGACACCTGTGCCAAAACTGGCGACGGCGACTTCATAACTTCTGTGCAAATCATGTCATGGTTTGATGTTTTATAAAATTGATTGCTTTTGATTTTTTGTAGGCAAGATGTAAAGTTACCACGTTTATCATGGCGCACGTAACTATTCACAACTATGTTTACTATAGGCGGCCTAACAGGTCCCGCACCGCTCGCGTCGCTGCGCGCCCACCGATAGGTATGCATTGCCATCTGACCCTAGATGTTTGGCAGGGAGGGCATTCGCGCCGATATGAGCAGCACCAATGAGACTCGCATCTATGCGTAAATCAGAGGGCAAAGAAGGAGTCTCACATCCTGGATTTGGAGCCGCTTTTCTTTGCATTGTTCTTCATCAAGGCGCTGACTACTTCTCTTTTATTTCTGATGTGCTTCCTTTTTACCGTTAGCTCCGCCTCTAACCGGCTGATTCAAAACCCTGAGCAAGCGGAACGATTCAGACTAGGAAATGCAACATCGCAATCAAAAGCGTTACGAACTCATCGTACCTGGCTTGGCACTTGCTTCCGACACTCTTATTATTTAGTTCCACATGTCCGTTGACCAGCTTAGTAAGCGGCTTGTATACGTAACAGCCCTTAAAAGTGACAAATTTCTGCAAGCTGCCATGTCATAGTACTTAAAAAAAACGTCTCACCGCTTTGGGATTGTAGTTAGGAGTATGGAATGGTAAAAGTTCCTTATCCAAATAATTGTATACGACTAAAGGGCAAGTGTCGAAAATAGAACCGGTGTTATCCTCTGGCAGTGAGACCTGATTGGTGCCTGAATGAAGAAGAAATAAATTATATTGCACAGTTTGCCGTGGACTACAGTGGTGGTCAAGTTCATTGTTTCATTGTTCTTACCCGAGCGTTTACTACTAGCTGATAATGAGTTCCGTTCCAACCACTTTCCAAAGACTCCATCTCCAACAGTCTTCATACCCCTTACCTCCTCAGTTCACCATTAATCCTGTCATAGTTTCACCTGCTAATCCTACGTCTATCTTGATCCTAAATCCCTGTCATCTCCAAAAAGTCCCATATAAAGGCTGAAACGGCGAAAATGGAGGAAGAACATGAAAATTTTCCACGTTTCTTCCGGCCTCTCGAAAAATTTTATCATCGAAGAATTCCAATGTATGTGATCCTCCCCTGCTCTAAAATCGCAAAACTTCCGTCGAACTTGCCGGATGTACGGCTGACTCTGGTTCTATTACATTTCTCAAGCTTTAGGGAAGCTGTCCTTTCACTCACTTTGTGGAACAAGATGGCAACTATCTTAGCTCAAACAAGCAATTAATGTCCTCATTTTCTAACTGCAACCAGGAGCCTGGATAATAATCGCGTCGATTAACACGTTGACGACATCGCGCGTTTAGGGTTTTGCACCGCGTGGGACCAGAGCGGTTCTGCGAGCGCTGCCGCCGCACTCCAAATCCATGGATTTTGAGCTGTATATACGCAATACTTAGATGCGACAAGTGTTTTCAATAATGTTCAATCTGTCCAAGTTGTAAGGAGTGGCACTAATGGAAGTTTGATCAAGATGACGTGTTAAGGCCATGAAAAGCAAATTTCACCTACTTTTGCTTTGGGAGTTTCAAAATTTTTGAACGTGGTTATTCTGGTTAAAACCCTTATCTTCTCATACGAATAGGTTTGTGTTTGTTTCAACCATGCCTTGTTATCAACATATTTGCATAATTAAAAGAAAACGAGTAATAAACTGAACAGACGTATCCAGAAGATCTAGAAAATCTCTAACAAACTAAAGGATATCTGCTCATTTCGTAAGCCACACGATCTTTAATTATATTAATGTATGACCAATGAAATAAACACAAAAACTTTGTAAGAAATCGGACATGTGCGTAAAAAATAGATGGAATGGGTGTGGCATACATAGTTGCCACAATGTCGAATGAGGCGCAAAAATTTCGGCATACATAGTTGCCGCGCCGTCGTCAAGTGTTAATGGCCGCGTAGGGATGACCCTTTCTTCGCGAATGCTCTAATACAACCCTCTTCTTACTTCCATACACACAACTTTAACTAAAATAATAATTTTAGATGCACGAGACAGTAAGGAATGACACAATTGGTACTGATTGATTTCGTTTTCTCAAGCGCCATGTATACGACTTCACTTGGGATCTTTTGCGAGGAGTTAGTTCTACGACGGCTTCCTGATGGAGTCCCAAAAGTGTCCCCATTCCTAGTCATCAAAGCAGTTTCCTCATTTACGTAGCTTTTTCCCTGACTCCAGACTTGGGAACGGCTTAGTTGACGCTGTGGTGTACGGTGATTTCACAATGTTGTGAGCTTCAGTTAGACTTTCGCTGCTTCCTTCTGGTCGAAATGGTTCTCAACCCATTGCGTACCGCTGATTTGCCTCCGTGTGGCCGCGTGCTGCACATGGTGAAGCATGGGTTTTTGGAGGATATTTTCGACATTTTTTCGTACTTTAATCCCATAGTAATGGAGACCTGAATTCGGAGAATAACATATTGACGTGGGACTGCGGGATGCGAAGGGATTCCTAAATTACTGGTATTTGTTGTGGAAAATTCTAGTCGCATTTTTTCAGTTTTCTCGACAGATTGTAGCAAAAGTGAAAGAGCGGCTGTTTGACAACTTCGAGCATATAAAACCATCAAAACGATTACGTTTTAATCACTTTTATCTATTATTTCCTTTGCTATATTCTTCAAAATAGATTTCAAATCTACCGCACTTTCGGTTATCCTACTTCCTATATAATGCGGTAATAACTGATTTCACTTTACAAAAATAAAAGAGAAATACTGCAAATGTATAAGATATATGTGCAGTGCTTATAAAATGGGTGTTTACAATATAAATGAAAGTTTTAGATGGAACGCGCAGCACGTGGCGGGGGTCTAAATAGGCGCCGGCCACACGCGCCGGCCAGCCAAAAAACGCCGCGGTACGCAATGGGTTAAAAAGGTGCACATTATTGCTGAGCTGGAATTCGTAGTAGGAAATCCCGTCCAGCGCAGAATAAGAGCGATTCGTCAGAGCCTGTGATGATCTGGTCAAAATGCATTACCGTGGCGATTTGTGAAAATTCAAACATGGATGGATAAAGAAGCGTATTTCAAAGCCAAAATATCTACTGCCCGAATCCTCCCGCTTTTTCTGCTATTTAGGTACATTTCATCCTCCTCCATCGAACTGATAAGGCAGCCCACTAGTCATAGCTTCTCTTTCACTCACACAAACACTTAACATCTATTATAATTTGAACAGTTCAACACATAATTCTTTTTTACGCTTGTTAAAAAAATGTTAGGCTCAGAGGTGGGCGGAAGTGGTGAGTGGAAAGTAGCGCTGCTCACCACGTGCGCGGTCCGGAACAAATCCTGGGTCGCGCGGTATTCAGGCCAACCAAGCCTTCCATCCCTCCGAGGTTGGTTAATTGATTACTTTTCTGGTCTGGAAGCAGGGTCAACCGTCACGTTGGAACAATTTAGAAATTTTGCGACCTTCTTCATTAGAGAGTCTTGATACGACCTCCCCTCAAACACATTATGTACTGTACACTTGGTATTTGTGTGTGTGTGTCTGTGTGTGTATGTACGTATGTGTGTGTGTTTGCGTACTACTTCGTACTACTACTTCGAGAGAGTTTACGGACTACTTGATTTTTCCTAATGGTCCTGCCGCGATGGCTAGTGCAAAGTCGATTAGAGAACGGTGAATGCCCCACGACTAAACATTGGAGAGGAGAGGAAACCGCGAGAGAGCGGAGAGGCGATTTCAAGGGCTGAGTTCAAGTAGTCGGTCGACCACTTTAAGCGTTACACCGTGACGAGCGCGGTAGCGTGGTCTGAAACCCAAGGAAAACTGCCTGTCTCCATTAGGTTGGACTCCCCTTCTTCGAAATCGTCCTTGCCGTGGCACCCTCTTCTAATTGGGTATTGGTGCCGTTCTTGTTTTGCAACTTATTTACAGTGAAAACATTCATTACATTCCAATTCTGATTCTGCAATTCGATCCCAAGTAGAAGTTTCGTCTCAAAAAGGCCATTTGGTCAACCCCGCCTGAAATGAGATGTACAGGGTGGCCGAAAGGTATAGGACGCCATATTTCGGTGGGTAAAAGCCAAGAAAGAGACTCGATTAGGATACCGACGTCATACAGATGGAGTTCAGCTAACTGATCACTTGTGCAAAAGATGTTTCGAGTTTGACGACTCTGCTTTGAGAGAGGCCTTCTGACGTCCAACGACAAAATCAGCAGTGCACCGCATGCAGCCAACGGCGATGTCGTCCCACCTCTTCTGAAGCGCTAACTCCAGAGCACCCATCGAGCTGAAGAAGTCTTTTGAATTCTTGCTCTACAACATCCTCACATAGCTGCACTTCTGTATGTAACCCCGTCATAAACTACCACACCTCCGAGAGAAAGTCCGTTGTAAACCAGACGTTAAGAGACTTGCCCTCACTTTTTGGCAACAAGTGCGTCTGACTTTGGTGGTCGCAAAGAAGTTTAGTTTGAAAATTTTCTCATTAACCCAACCCGTAAGCGGCGCACCTCAAGCTCGTGCAGAAACTTTTGTATTTTATCAGTTGAATGTACTCGGGTTGCTCCAATAAAAATCAGCATAGAAAGAATGGGTCCCTCTTCCAATAATGATTGCTCTCTAAGATTTTCTGTAAGGAGTGACGGCAGATTTTGAGGGTAAAAACGATGTGACTCAAACCGGCTTTCTCGTTGTAAGCCATCCTCTTTCTCGGTGATTGCCCCAATCTTCTGAGTTGCACATTTCCTAACTTCCACTTTTCGCAATCCCGGAGACGTGTGCTCATACCTTGAGAGCACCGAACATGTTTTAAAGAGTTGAAGAGGGATTACCGAGTCGCTTTCCGAAGTTGCAATTTCAGAACCGTCATTGGGCAGCCTCTTGGTCATCGGTAGATGCAAATAAATCTCCATGGCCACAGTTCAAACGGCTTTGGACCGAACAACCTATAGTGCCTCTTAAACAGTTTCAAAGCTTTCGAATAGTTCCGAAACATTGGAAATACTCCGCGGCTCAGTGCCAGCATGCGGTTAAAGCCGCGTCCTACACTTTTCGGCCACCCTGTATATCTCTAAATGCGCCCCGAAATGCTGGGCTGAAACCTGCCTTATTATGTGCTAAATTTTCCCTGAAAGGAACTGTGAAGTAGAAGAGTGCAGCGGCAGTGTCAGGCAAGATGTTGTGGGATGAGGAAAAGATGTTGTTCTTGGCGGACTGTTTTTTTGTTTTTGCAAAAACATAGCTAGGAGTACTACCAGCATCGTTAGTCTAAAGTGCTTGTGTATAGTAACCTGTACAAAGAACTTAAGGTCAAAAGTTCAAGTTGAACGCAAGCCCGGGGACAAAATGGCTGTGTAGAGCGGTCAGCAATGAAGCTGGAGGTGATGAGTGATCTGAAAAAAAGAAAGCAGAAGATACTCCTAAGCACGCTTCACTCCATTTCAGCAGTATTTCACCTTGAGATGAAGAAGGAGAGTGTTGGACGGGTTTCGAGAATGGAGCTCCAGTTGCTTCAAAGCCAATGACTCTGAGCCGCAGTGCAACTGCTGCCGCAAGTGCGCCCGCAACTTTCTCGCAGCGTCATGTGGCAGCCAACAGCGTGGGCGCGGCTCGCGGACTAAGGTGTGGATGGCGGGCCCAGCAAAGTTATAGCGCCTCCGTCGCGCACTTCGAAGCCGTAACACCAAAAGAAACGCGTTTACCTGTTTACCACGGTTGAGGCTGGAGCAGGTGAGCTTGCCTGATCCTTCTTTTATTTAGCTACTGTTGCGATGGCACGACTTCAAAAGATTCAATCTCAACGGAAGGCTTGTGAGAAGGCTGACTAATTGAGAAAGTCCGAGGTTGCGACCAGCGCGGAGCTGCTCGGAATGCGTTGCACCACAAATTCGCAGTGTGCATGGCACAGATGCCTGATTCGAAAAGCTATAATCAGCACTTCGGAAGTCGTCATCCGAAAGCACCGCTTCCCGCCGAATTGGAGGCCACTCAATCGTGGAATCTATGATATCAGAACCTTTTTGTATGGAAATCTGGGACCGTGCCTTCAACAAAAAGGGTTGAACGGATTACGCTCACTACTACTGTAGGCCCTATAGCGCGGGCGCCAGGCATTTCCGCTCCGAACAAATGACATATTCGTAATCAGGAAAAACTTTGGGCAAACTTTCAGCCAAATCTGAAATTTTGACATAACCCTGATAATTCTGGCACTCGCTTACTCGCTTATCCATTGATCCCATACAAATAGCTGGTACTGGGATGGATGAATATTTTTCAGGAAAGATAAAACTAGTGTCTGATTACTTGTTTGCATTAACGCGGGAGTCTCAATGCAAGTAAACCCCTCTCTCCCTTCCCCCGTCGCTCAGGAGAGGTCAACTCTGGAATTGGTGTTTGAGGAGTAATAACCCTGCAACCTACTTTCTCTCAATTAGCTCAAAACCTTAGGTTTGGCCCAAACCTCGTTCTTAGGGGTACCTTGATCCCTTGAACGCGACTGTCGTAACTACTACTTGCCACTGAATGAAAAGCCTAGCACCTATACTACGTGCATCATAGGAAATCGTAAGCAAGTAGTGCTTAAACTTAAGTGGAAGTGCTTGCGAATTCTTTATAGATGTAGCTTCAGGCGACCGTTGATAAAATAACGTACTAAGGAAGGCTTTTTAGCTATATTTGAAAAGTAAATCTCCGAAATTAAAATAAAAAATAAAAAAAATAAAAAATAAAAAAAATAATAATAAATAAATAAAAACCCCAGTTCGAAAAGCAAGTACGCTACCAGCTGCGCCACCGAAGCTCAGGACGCTAGATCTCCGTGATGTTCAGAATGGAACCTCCTTGTGGATGCAGGCAATAAACTGAAAGTAAGGGTGGCAAAGAAAGCCCTCTGTAGCTCTTCAAAAGAACACTTTAGCAAAGATTTAAGGCAGATTTGAATTCAGCGTATCAAGAGGCATATAAAATGTACGCTTCATTCCAATCGGGCGGGGTGACCTCAAGTTTCCTGGTTTGATTGTACCAAATCTCGCACCACTACGGATATCCCGCACTGCTACGGTCGCTGCGCACATGGCTACGCGACGCAGCTACTGCATCAGCTGTGAACTCCTTTTCTGTAGCTTTTTCGAATGTATCGGTTTCAGAGGATACATTCATCCAGAACACTTGAATGTGAGCGGAAGTCAGAAATAAAAAAACTCGTGAGCCTGGAGATCTAGGAGAGTCATGGAAGAAAAGTGATTGCGCGGTGCTGCGATTGCTCCACTACGGCTTCTCGGCAGTGGCACTAGTTATGGAATCTGCCGTACAACGCATGGGCGGCTTACAAAACCGATCAGAGCAACAAAGAAACTCACTTTCACTCCACAAGAGGAAAGAAATAGCGGCGAAAGTGCTCACTATGAGCAAAGCGATGAATATTCGAATAAACATAAACTTGACAAATCCAGTCGTACCTAAAAAGAAAAATGTAGTCAAAAGCAGTTAATATGAAGGGGTATTGATAACAGAAATGTTAGGCAGAATCAAGGGTACAGGTCATTATCAGATCAAGAAAGCAATTAGCTCTGTGAGTGAGGAGGCAGGCAGGGTAAATTGTTCAAAAGAAGAGTTCAGCAGATAATTAAGACAGATCTGAATTTACCATGAAAGGTCATCAAGCCAGTCCGGCTATTTGTAATGAACTCTACACCTTTGCACTTAATTTACCAGGAAAGGTCATCAAGCCAGTTCAATCATTTGTAATGCGCTCTGCACCTTTGCACTTGCTTCGAGACGCTGAGCTCAAAGCTGCCTTCACGATCTGCTAAACAGTTCTTCGAACGAAGTTTCAAAGCAAGGAAGCACAGTATATCGTGAGCAAGAAGTTCTGCGAACTGCTGGCAAACTCTTCGTACAACCAACTGATGGCAAGTGTCAGTAAATTAACCAATTCAGTAGCCTTTCTGCCACATTGACATGCGTATACCTATACTTACACTTACAGGGGAGAGCATAAAAAATCTCTTGCTCATGACGCACAT
>KZ345097.1:292521-302686 GCA_002352805.1 Teladorsagia circumcincta
TACATACATACACACATACATACATTGGAAGACACAGAAGCAGACTCCTCGAAAAACCGTTCCCACGCCTCCTGCCTGCAAAGCCGGAGCACTACTGCTGCGCTTTCTTGCATTGAAACTCCGTTCGAGCAACCGTTTAGCAGGTAGTGAAAGCACTTTTGAGATTGGCGTCTCTAGGCGAATGCAGCGGTATACAACTAAGTGACAATGGCTGGGCCGACCTGATGATCTCCCCTGGTCAGCGTCTTAAAGACACAATATACGGTGAAAAAGCAACCAATACTCCGGGATGGGAGTGGTACCGGAAAGAAGGAAAAACAATGAAAGACGGCAGAAATGGGACCTTTTCCTTTCCCGTCGATCTCGGCATCGATCTCCGACCCATCAACGATGGGCGTGGATGCCAAGAGTGAGCCACGCTAGATCGCCGTGGTCAAATTCTCCGCTGCCGATTGCGTGCCCGTACACACCCTCAGGAGGTCCGGCTGTCTCCCCACAGGCGATTTCCCATTTCTTCGACCTCCGTTCTTATCGTGGAATGCTCCCTTAAAGCCACAAGTCAGGCTCAGTGGACCAAACCAAGCCCTTTTGTCGTTTCTGTGCATGGCTACGCACTGACAAAGACGATGTCATGCTCAGAATTGCGAACGGAGCCGTAATAAGGCCCCAGGGCATGTGTTTACCGCTCCCACCGCCTATCCTTGCTCCCTCCGCCCACTATCCGAGATTGCATAATACCCAAACGCGAGCCTGACTTTTGCCTTTAAGGTGCGTATAGGAATTTTCACCTCATTTCATTTGGGCGGGATGACCAAATGACTTTCCCGGTTTCCTGACAAGACTGTTTTCAAATCTCACACCACTGCGGATATTCTGCACTGGTGCAATCGCTTCAACACATAACTACACGACGCAACCTCCTCCTTTTGTGCAATTTTTTCGAGTGTACTGGGTTGTGAAGTTCTATGTTCCCCTTCTTTCCGTAGTGTATCATTACGATTCCCTGTATCAGCTATTTATGCCTTTTTACATATTCTTAGAACCTTCATCGATGTGTGGGCCGCCATCAACATGGAAAGAGGGGTGAGCGGTTGAAGTAACGCCACGCCCTTTGTCTCACCTAAAGACGGGAATCGAAGCGACATGACGTTAACTAATTAATATGAAGAAACTCTCAACATTTTGCATAAACCTAACTATATTTATACTCGCCAAAAAAAATACCTCTAAACCTACGGTGAGCACATGTCTTCAGTAGCACTATCATGGGAAGGGACACAGAAATTTGAAAAAATGCAAGTCGTTGTCTTTCTGAAACGTGTCTTGATGCTAGTTTTCAATTCCTCAAAAAATCCCGTTGTTCCGTTCTGCACATGCTGGTTCTCAACATCAAAACGTTCTTAGCACATTTGTAGTTGAATTTTTGCAGACCTCCAAGACTAATTAGAAAGTGTAAGATTACGGCTTCCGGAGAAACACGAAACCGTTCTGAAAAATCACATCAGAGAGTAGCCCCGTCAGCTCGTTTTTTCTTCTATAGCTTTTCGGGACTATTCACCTGGAAAGCAAATTTTCACCCTTCAAAGTTGTAGGAATGAGAAGCGCTACAACCATTCAATCTACACGATGAGTACCTCTTAACTACAAGACCTTTCTTGTGCCAGAATTTCCGATTAGGACTCTGAAACTCAACCTGCCAAGTTCGTTGCACTTCCTTCCACTTTGTTTTGCTTCAGACGCATCGGAATTCCTCTGAAAGGATCCGATTGCTCATGCTCACTGGAGTATGAATCTGGTCCTGGTTTGAAATGTGCCATTCAGTCGTTTGTGGCTAGTCGTGGGGGTAGCTGAAGGTGCGTACTTCTTTGCTACTGCCATGCCTTGGTACATTCAATTCTGTGACTGGTACTCGAGCTTAAGACTGTCCCCTCCCTTGACCACCTTTGTACTGCGTACGATTGAGCCTGGTAGCGAGGTACTAAGCGCACGAGTCGTGGCACTGTTACGACTCAAAAGTGCGTGACAAAAGAGCTCAAAGTGATTCTTCCCGAGAAATTCGCATCCTTTTCTAACATGGATGTGTTAGTTGTGATCACTAGAGACACTATACGAAGTTTTAAGCACAAAGATTCGGTTTCCGAGGAGAATCATACTCACGAAAACGCAGTTTATGGAAACGAATGTAAGTCGTGCGGAGCCAAAGGCGGGGCATGGAAAGAAGTGGCCTCGGGACGACTACGTATCAGGCGACGCAATGAAAGAATCGCGTTGAAGCATTCGATTTTCTAGGATGGAGACAAATCAATCGATAGGCTAAGATGTAGTACATAGAAGTGTGGGATATTAGTACAATAAGTCAAAAGGTAAGAAAGAGTACCGAGGGGGCTCAGAGAAGCAAGTGCAAACGTTCCCACCGCCAGCATTTGTGACAGATGTCAGGCTTGAACGCGTACCAGTTCTTCCACTTTTTCGAATTATTTACCAAAACTAACGCAATTTTTTTGTTCTTTTTGCGCATACCATGGCCAATAGATCTCAAGCCAGTGATTGATAGATGAAAGAGAATCATGATTTTTCCGGGAAAGATTCCTTAAAACCTTGCCTTCACAGCAACGACCGCTACCATTTTTGCTCTTTCGAAGTATAGGCGTTGTTTCTGCTCCCTTTCGTACGATGTGCTCTCTCGCTCTATTCGCTGCTCTCATCGCGCTTCTCTGCTGTGTCTCACTGACATATCACTGTCAAATTTAAAGAAAGGAGTCATTGCCTTTGGTGTTTCCTTTGATTTGTTTTGCTTTTCATCACTGACAGTCCTTGGCGCACCTCTTATTTCATTTCCAGTGGAACTAGACAGTAATTTCAACATTAGTTGCGCTTATAAGCATGAAATCACGCATGCAGGTCGTTTAGATACATCTTCGACACTACAACTATTTTTGTTCAATCGACGCTTTGGAACGGAATCCGACCGTTGCACACCGTCGGCTCGCCATAACTCTTGAAGAAATGGTTTGCGCAATCTGAAATTTATGCCAGCTGATAGCTCTGCTCAAGTTGTGCTAGAATCTACTTTCAGTTTTCAAAAGAGCTTCAACTAGGATCTTTGTTTCCTTAGGTATTTATTCCGATGATATGAGGATCAACGGAGATGGATGAGTGAACGGCACTCGTACTGGCACATGACAAGTATAGAACCACTGAAAAGGGTCTCGAAAAAATATCGGTGGGTTCTCCCAATGATACGGGGGGCATTCTCTGGTGATGTGTCCCTTATGATTCAATTCGAAATGAATTTGAAAAAAAGTTGAAATTTAATGTAAATGAGAAGCAGGAACTTCCAGTCACTCCTTAATAACGCGATGGTCCTATTCGTTTACATGAACCTCAACAAGTACTTCGTCTTCATGCATGAGAACGCCTCGATCCACACTTCGAGAAGTACTCTATCCCACTTACAATCTAATAGCAACCTTTTGTTGCCATAGCCAGCATGTAAGCCTGATCCCACCCCTGTTGAGAATATGTGGGGTGTATTAATGCGTAAGATCTACGCAAATAGGAAGCTTATAACAATGTTCAGTCATTGAGAAATGTCATCACAAAGAATGGAAAATTCTCCCGCCTCTGCTGTTGAGAGAGCCCTTATTCTATACCGAATTGAATTCCAAGGTGACTCAGAAGAAGGGTCGATCCACCATACATATCGCCCAATCTATTCTGCACCGGCTTTAAAGGGTAATGTAACAAAGTTGGAGAACGTTGTAATGTCAAGTAAACAGCACAGGAACTACATATTCTTTTGTCTACTTCTAAACTATATTGTCGGCAGAAGCTATAAAAGTTCCCTCCTCTCACAAAAGTTCAGTTTTCTATGGAGTGCTATACTGTACACCGCAGTTAATCGTTTTTTTTGACATAATGATTTGATCAACACAATCTCGGCCCTCCCTATACTAAAAAAGGAATAAGAAAAGGACGAAGCAAGACTCCCATCGTAGGAAAAGAAGAAAAAAATCGGGAGTGGGAGCTTCTTGGAGGCGCTCCAGGAAGTTCTCAATCTCAGGAAAACTCAAACAATAAAGGTGAAGCAGGAGAGCTCCAAGGAATGAACAGGAACGAGATGCACACCATGATTTGAACAGGAAGAGGCAGAACAGTTGCCTAGAGGAGTAGCACTGAAAAGCTGGGAAGGTGAAAATTAGGTCCAAAATAACAACAGAATAGATTATTGAAGATCCAGCAGAATCCGAAGCCCTGCAAATCAGAATACTCACAGTCCCTCGAGTCACCGTTTTCCAAATGTTGTCTCTTGCGGGTGCAATGCTTCTGCTTTGTGCTTCACATACTTCAGTGTTGTTCCCAATTATCACCGTTTCTCACATTCTGCGGTAGACGTCTTCCCTTTAAATGCAACTTCGCACCCTGTGGAATGTTTGAGAATGCACTTACACTCCTCATCTCGCAATCTGATTAGGCGTGTCCACGAACTTGTTGTGGCGGCCATCGCACAAGCAGGGGCAACGGTGCGGTGCGCATTGCTGAAGAGGGGGAAGAAGGGGCAATTTAAGTTCAGTGGGGAAGGTCGTGTGGGGTTGAGGGTTTTTTCGGACAAAAAAGAGGACCAAGTTTGAGCTGTGTCGATTGCTCTCACGAGGGGAGGTCTTTCAGGTGGACCCGCGCTTTCTCAAAACGGTTTTTTGCGTGATGTAGAGGGATGTACGTGAAGTACAGAACTGTGGTCCATTTTCGCTAAATGGCTCTCTGAACGCCAAAAAAGGAGCGAAAATAATCTCGTCCAAAATTTCAGTTTTTACACATTCAACGTGGTGTGCCTCATTCATGGCGTGGACTACTTGCATAATGAGGGTTTCTCGCAAGCTCTGTATAGGAAACAACGCAAAATGCGGCCAAAACTGGAAAGTTGTTGTAGTGATGTCATGTTGTGTACTGAAGAGCTTGAGAAAGTTTCATCAGTGCATTTAGCTTTAGTGCTGCCGGCAGCGTCGGTGGTGTAGCGGTTAGTGATGTGGACTTCAGTTGGTACGGTTGGACGGGGTTGGTGGTTCGGATTCTCGGAGCGTGCAAATTTTTGCATTTCTTGTTGGCACTTCTAGATTGACTCCAAGTTGCATAAAAGTCAAAACAGGTATATTATTAATGATCAGAACTACACTGCGTTTCATAATTATAGGTCCACCCTAAATTTTTGCTATTCCAAACTTGCTGTGCATTTTTGGAAAATGCTGCTATTACCAATAGATTCCTCATAACGAAAAACCCCCATGATGTTTCTCTGAGAAAATTTCTATCTAAAGTAACCTAAATGTCATTTTTTGAACGAATTTTCACCATTTCATAATTATTGGGTCACTCATGAAAAATTCTCATTTCTGATTACCTGTGGAGGGAATTTGTGAAGTAGGGGTACAAACGAGCTTACTCGATATCGAGTTCACCATGGTTCATGCCGCTGCACTCTCTTACCAATAACAAGCTCAAGTCAAAGCCTAATTGAAGATGAGTTCCCGAGGAGGAGAATCGCTACTTACATCGGCAGGTCTTATACGTCCTAAGCAACTATGAGCGGAGTTCTCATGAGTGCGGAAAGAAGAGTGGTCCTACCAAACAAAAGAAGCTCCATCCTGGTCAAGATTGAAGAAGAACTTAGTGTTTTCTGTCGAATTCTACGAGGGGCCTGAACAAGGTCCGAGCTGAAATGAGGCTTTCCGTGAGAAAATCCGCTATGTGCACTGTAACACAGGGGAGTGAAAACATTGTCAAAGGATCGAGGAAGAGTATCCCAAGATCATCAGAGCGGCACATGATCGCAGGTCTCCAATTCGTCTGAGAAAACACCTCAACTTATTGGATAAAGGTATTGCAAATACGACACTCCGCGATCTTTACCTCTGTTTCCTCAGTTCTTGTTCCTGGTGATCTGAGCGACGTTAAGAAAGCTTAGCTTAAATAGCTCTGACAGAATAGGAGGGTACCGCAGGAATCTGCGCGAATCGTCTTTGGTTCCGAGACGACGTAGTTCCGGCGGAGAATCTCCTATGGTTTAGAGCTCTTTTGTGCGGCTGTACAGCAAGAACACGCTTTTGCTTCCTATCATATGAACTCTGATGAGTACCGTAGAGCTCTTAGGGAGCGACTTTTACCGTTTCTTCTTCACCGCCGTACTTGCTCCTTAACTTTTATGCGCGATAGCGTGGCTATCCATGCCAGCCGCTCCGCGTCAGATTGCATTGCAGAAAAAATGTGGCAGTTCCCAAGTGATTCGCAAATTATCCGACATAAAATCCGTTAGAAACCCTTGAGCCTTCATTTGAAAGGAGGTTTGCGGCGAAGCAAAGCAGAATGTTACAGTCGGAAAAGTGAAACTGTCCATTATCAGCGGCTGGACAAATTTGGATCCCATTGCTAGCTAGCTTGGTTGCAAGCATGCCAATACGCATTAGTGAGGTCGCTACGAATAGTGGAGGGTCATCCCATCATTGATAAGTTATAATGTTCTTTTTGTTGTAGTAAAATTTCTCGACAATTAGTGTTAATCGATCTTGCTAAACGGCGAAAATTCGTTCAAATAATGATATTTAGCTCACTTGAAGTAGAAATATCTTCAGAAAAACATTACTGGGGTTTCTTGTTATGAGGAATCCATCTGTAATAGCAGCGTTTTCCAAAAATGCACAGCAACTTTGAAATAGCAAAAATTTAGGGTGGACCTATAATTATGAAACGCAGTGTATAAGTGACCACAGTAAGGAGGGTCTCCACTGCAAACTGTCGAGAAGAAATTATGGCTTCACAATGGCACTTTATTGCGCCCACATTAGGACAAGGTGTTCTTGTGGCCTGTGCACTGAACAACCCTGGAGTACAGATTAACGGATTTTTTTTTGATTTTTTTTTGTGTGCTTACTTTTCCATTTATTGCAGCATATCAACAAACATGGTACAACTCTATAAAACAAGTGAAGCATAGGTGCCTGTTGCACCCACTGCACTTGACGAATGCCAGGGAAGAGCAGTTACTGATTCCTTGGCATATGATAGCTACTTCGCCTTCGTTGAATCCAAAGTCAGTCTACGTTGAAAATGGTCCTGGGTGGTCAGCGGGTATTCTCACGCTCATACGTGCTTGTGCGAGTATACCTTCGTGATGTACCGGAACGTACGACCGCATCTGATGAAGCAGTGTTTCCATTTTCAACATCATGGCTTTCCCACCAGCTAGAGTTACTGGCCGTCTTCTGTCAACGTTTGCGCCTGATTTTTCTCCCCCAACAAGGAGAAAAATCGCAATCGCTGACGCGTTCAAAGGTATTCTGTTGGGAGCAGTGAACGGTGACGTCGACTACGAGGAAGAAGCATCGCTTCAGGTTGCCTTTTATCGGTGTATGAGAGCTGTCGCGGCAAGAAATTTTCCTGATTCGCTAAAGATCGTGATCCTCGATCGATGTCCTCCCATCGCAGAAGAGCTTTATATTCGACGGAAGGCTCATTCCTGAAAACACTGTTAGTTGAATCGCGTAGCGTCAAGCGCGCCGTTCCTCATTACCGTGATACGGACAAAGGATCACGATCTTTAGCGAATCAGAAAAAATTCTTGACGCGACAGCTCTCATACACCGATAAAAGGTAACCTGAAGCGATTCTTCTTCCTCGTAGTCGACGTCACCGTTCACTGCTCCCAACAGAATACCTTTGAACGCGTCAGCGATTGCGATTTCTCTCCTTGTTGGGGGAGAAAAATCAGGCGCAAACGTTGACAGAAGACGGCCAATAACTCTAGCTGGTGGGAAAGCCATAATGTTGAAAATAGAAACACTGCTTCATCAGATGCGGTCGTACGTTCCGGTACATCACGAAGGTATACTCGCACAAGCGCGTATGAGCGTGAGAATATCCGCTGACCACCCAGGACCATTTTCAACGTACACTGACTTTGGATTCAACGAAGGCGAAGTAGCTGTCATATGCCAAGGAATCAGTAACTGCTCTTCCCTGGCATTCGTCAAGTGCAGTGGGTGCAACAGGCACCTATGCTTCACTTGTTTTATAGAGTTGTACCATGTTTGTTGATATGCTGCAATAAATGGAAAAGTAAGCACACAAAAAAAATCAAAAAAAATCCGTTAATCTGTACTCCAGGGTTGTCCAGTGCACAGACCACAAGAACATCTTTTTCTAATGTGGGCGCAATAAAGTGCCATTGTGAAGCCATAATTTCTTCTCGACAGTTTGCAGTGGAGACCCTCCTTACTGTGGTCACTTATAGTTCTGATCATTAATAATATACCTGTTTTGACTTTTATGCAACTTGGAGTCAATCTGGAAGTGCCAACAAGAAATGCAAAAATTTGCACGCTTCGAGAATCCGAACCACCAACCCCGTCCAACCGTACCAACTGAAGTCCACATCACTAACCGCTACACCACCGACGCTGCCGGCAGCACTAAAGCTAAATGCACTGATGAAACTTTCTCAAGCTCTTCAGTACACAACATGACATCACTACAACAACTTTCCAATTTTGGCCGCATTTTGCGTTGTTTCCTATACAGAGCTTGCGAGAAACCCTCATTGTGCAAGTAGTCCACGCCATGAATGAGGCACACCACGTTGAATGTGTAAAAACTGAAATTTTGGACGAGATTATTTTCGCTCCTTTTTTGGCGTTCAGAGAGCCATTTAGCGAAAATGGACCACAGTTCTGTACTCCACGTACATCCCTCTACATCACGCAAAAAACCGTTTTGAGAAAGCGCGGGTCCACCTGAAAGACCTCCCCTCGTCAGAGTCAAATACTATAAACCGTTAAAGCCGTTATGGTGGGGGTGGTGATCAGGACTGAGGAGTGGAGGGTCGTATTGAAGGATCCTTCCGTTTGAGATCAACCCTAATAGTGTTCATAGTCGCTGATGGTACGTGCGATCAGGCGAATAGGCGATTGCGCGATGATTCAAAATGAAATGTATACGAATCGATTAGGCGATTAGGCGTGTAGGCAAGTAGGTGAGTAGTCGATTAGGCGAGTAGGCGATAAGATGGTGATACCCATCGATTAGGCGATCAGGCGATCAGACGAGTAGGAGAGTGGGCGAGTAGGTGAGTAAGGCAAGAAAAGTGCGCAGCGTGCAAACCAGGATATGCTTCTGATTTATCAACTGTTGCTTGTATAGTAATGTATTGTACGTGATTCTTTAATAATTAATCAAATAAACGTGTACTCTGGTGTTCTGTAGCATGGCTTCCAACGTGGCAGACGTGGCCGAGGTCTAGATAAGAGAAGTGATACTAATGTGGTATCAGTTCATATCCGAACATCAGAACAGCTCAGGTGAGTTCAATCTAAATTGTGTGAATATTCATGGTAGATTTAATTTCCTAATATTGTGTTGTGTTGTTTTCAACGTGTGCCTTGATGCATGTGAAAAACATAAACCAAACTTGAACTCAATTCAGCCTTCTAATAACAGAAGTCCAATATTTATACGAAACAATTTTACGTTACAAAATACGAATTGTTATGTATTCGCTTAAGAAGATCACTGTTCCTAGGGGATGCAGTCTGGAAAATATCGGGCGAGGATCCCATCTTGACAATGTCTCACAGGGCTATCTGAAAAGTACAAATGACAATTAGCAAACTCACAAAAGAGTTGCAAAGTGCTATTGTTGAGATGAAAATGCCGATGGGCCTACTCCGCTCCCACATGTTGAGTTAACACATTGACGCCCACGCCGATTTCGGCGCTTGTCACACATGTGCCATTGGTGGTATATCGTGCGCGCATTTCGGCGATGCTTTAATCTCAGATATGGAAAATTTCGGGCGTTTCCGTTACGGGACCCACATAGCAGATTTGCTGGAAGGGAGCAGAAGCTTTCGTTCCCCTATACCAACTATGAGTTTTTCAAGTTTTGCTTCTTACAGGGTTCATAGGTTCAATAAGTGTTTAGCTTGGTTCCATACGTATTCCTGCGAGCTAGCAGAAGTGATGATTGGTACAATTTTCCGATGTTTTGTTTGATTGCCAAAGAAACTTGAAGTCTGAAGCGCAAACTGCATGCGAATCTCGAAATTGATGATAAGTCGTTCAGTAGGTAGGCGTGTCAGAATCTGATTGTTTGCGTTGAAATTGAAGTTGTAGACAT
>KZ345097.1:302786-324762 GCA_002352805.1 Teladorsagia circumcincta
CCGATGTTTTGTTTGATTGCCAAAGAAACTTGAAGTCTGAAGCGCAAACTGCATGCGAATCTCGAAATTGATGATAAGTCGTTCAGTAGGTAGGCGTGTCAGAATCTGATTGTTTGCGTTGAAATTGAAGTTGTAGACATGTTACATGTTCTGGGGATTCATGAGACTAACAGAAGTCAACTAGTAAAAAAAGTACTGAAAAAGGTCCATGGGGAGCAAAATACAAACGTGCATACTCGGCGATGCGCAAATGTCATTTGTGAGAGTTTCGATCACGCGATGCACGCGGGCTGCAATGTGTTAATTGAAGTTGAACCGAGTATCTCAGACTCCACAAATGACGAATACGGAATGAAAAGGCAAAAAAACGCATGGAACCGCGTTGTGAGTGGCATGAAAACATGGTCACAACTGCAGCTGCAGGTTTCTTGTAAACGTGTTATAAGGATCAAATATAGAGAGGAAAATTTCAATGGGTGAACTAAGAAGCGTATGGGAAAACCTCCGTGATATTTGGAAAAGAGAAAATTACTCCACTACCACTGGTGCTAGTGCTGGCAAAGATTGGGTATACAACGACATGTTACCTTTTCTTAACAAAACTGGATTTACCGGGTATGCTGTCTCTTGTCAGCACTCGTATATTTGCATAAAATGATGTATCGCAGAAGTAACGTATGTAACCTCAACGCGGGTGGTAAATTCCTTTCATCTCCAAATAACCTAGATTCCCTGAAAAGTTTACGTAGAAGTCCAACACCTGCTACGAACCCAGAGTGGCGGTTCAGATCCACAAAGACCAGTAAGTAAGATTTGTATACAACCAGAGGAAGGTAGGCTATCCGTGTATAGAAGTATGTTAGCTTCAAATGAATAGCTGTATTTTTAAGGTCCAATGGGAAAAATAAAAGAAGCCGCGCATGCCGTTCGAACGTATGCAAAACGCATGGAAGTGGTCGAGAAAAAAGTAGAGAACGAATACTCGACCTTTGGTAAGACGATCCGCGCTTACATGTTCAGTTTATATTACATGATCCAAAAATTTAGGTGGGTGAATCGGCAGACGCTTGCGAGTCATGGAAAAATCGGTCGCCGAATATAAGATGCGTCTTTTGTCAACAGTACTCCTGACCGACGCTGCCGCGATCTTTTTACATTCACACTTACACAATGTCATCTCAGCATCTCACCAACAATGCAGTCACGACTTCAGCAGCGTTGCGAGGTTCCATCTGCATTCCATTTCGTAAGATAGTGAATCTCTTGCAAAGAATTCCAAAGGTATTTTCTACCATACGTCGGGCACTAAGACGACCATGATGATTAGGCAGATGGATCGCTAATTAATCCACTCGTATCCGCTATGCTTAAGATTGAATCTTTTCACTCATCGAGGTATGCGCAGCTATCTGCGAATACGGCCTAACATAGCGCAATCCTTGTCCAAAACCGCAGTCCACTAAAATGTGGTATTGCACAGCCCCGACAGCTCCCAGTTGGCCTGTTGGCGGGAATATGTCATCGTTTCCATCGAAGAAACGCTAAAGGTTGGCTCACTACATGAGCTATTAATGCATATTGTTCAACACACCTTGATATTTGACCTTAAAAAGACTCCTGCGTCGCCCACTCGCCCGGATTCTCCTGAGTCAAACGCACGAATGCGATAATCGCAGTCCACTAGAGCCAGAAGAATTGTTGAGAACTTTTTATAATTAAAATACGTGCTTCCAGAATTTGCTGGCTTCTGAAGTTGATACTATCAGAAAATCGAAAGCATTGTAGTTTGCTATTAGTTTTGATCTCACCCGAATCGCGATAAGTTCCCCATCTAAAAATTCAACAGCGCGAGTATAGTCACATCTCTGCTGCGTTTTCATTGGTATTTCCTCGAGCTCTTCTTGTGAAGGGCGGAATGCTTCAGCGAAGAACTCTAGTATGCAGGCAATTAAAGCATGTTTCTGGTGGTGTTATCGCTTGTTCACCAATTTTTAATGCATCCGCCACTTCGTGAATAACTGCCCTCACTGTGGGTTATGCGCAATGCATTTCCTCCGCTAGCAATCCGAAATCATATCCGTGTTTTACGTGCCTTAAACTTGCACATTAAACACTCAACAATTACTCCATTCGATATTACTATGACCTCAAAAATAAGCACAGTCGCTAGCGGCCGCTTATCAGGGAAGCGTGGTTGATGGGGTACTGTAGGGCATCGGCTATTCGTTCAAATATGCTCCCAAATTCTGCCGGCATGAGTCTTGTACAGTACGTGGAGTTGCTAGGTCCACACACTGCCATGTACTCCTCGAACTTTCGGAGTCTAGTAATGGTAGGTGCTCCTTTCGCAAGTACTCTCTGTGATGCGAGACCTCACGGTATCGTTCGTTTCATTCCTCAAATGCCACTACGGCCTCCAACTAGTCCATAGGTTGATGGTCAGCCATGAAGTTGAAATATAGAGGCCTTCGTTCCTCAAACTGTCCTCCCTTTTTGAGGTTGACCTATTCACGTCGTTTTCAATTGTGAAGACTACAGCAAATGTGAAGCTTTCATTTGTATTTGCTTTGTCCTCTTACTGTGTATGACTTTGTGTCTTATTTACCCTTATTACGTACGTTTGGTACGGTATTAGTACGTTTGGTTATTGCTGTTAAGAATAAATGAAAAAATAAATTTTGCACTCCGTATTCGTGTAGCTTCTTCAATACGTTTTGTATCATATAGCAGAAGCAACCCTTACTATATATAAACCAGTCTTGCTCCGCTCGCTACCGCGCGCATGTCAAAGCAGGCAGTGAAACTGAGTATAGCCGGGCTATTGTATCGAGCAAAATAGCGCTTCCAATAGATCTGGCCGTGGTATAAACGAAAGCAGTTTATAAAGCAGTAACTTCTCACGCTTTGTCAATACCGATAAACATCTATCAATATTCGGGACCTAAAAAGTCTGGCAGCCGAATGACCTTCGGATATTTGATGTTGTTAATTGGGTTGCTTACTATCAGCCCCCAGCAGCATCAGTAAACATCTACCATGCCCTGAATAATGGAATGGTATAGCGGTAATAACCTCCTACGCCTGTGATGAGTAGAAATACCAATACTTATCGTAACTCCACAGACACCGACCATTCAGTGAGCTCGGGCGATTAGCGGTCAAAAGGATCACGTCGAAATCGCCAAGAAATGAGTTGTTTTCTTTTCACACATCTGGATATGAACTTCACCGACATTTGCCTCTCAACCCTTATTATCAGCCCCTATCAGCTATTGTCGTTTTCTGACCCCATCGAATATGTTTCCCTCCCACCCGCTGCAACATAGTCGGAAGGCAGCGCCTCAATGCTACAGGCCGCGTGCATGCATTTCGTGGCTTTTGCGTTCTAACGCCCCTTATCAGATCAGCAGTTATCACTTTCTGTCCCCCGCCACATATGTATGTGTCCGTCCCCTCCGCTATATTATATCCTGAAAACAACTGACGACTGCTGGTACCCGCGCTACGAATTTCGTGACAAACACACACAGGCATACTCAGCGAATTATATATAGTAGGATACTTCAAATGCGATCATGAGACAAATTAAAGCAAAGGTGAAGGTTCTGAGCCAAAGAATCACCGAAGAACACCTACTACTTAACAATCGCAGATGATGATTAATAGCCTACTCACCTACTCGCCTACTGGCCTACTCGCCTTCTCGCCTAATCGCCCAATCGCCTAATCGATTCGTATATTTTTATAGACGGACCGCCTAATAGCCTTATCGCCAACTATGAAGGATCCCTAACAATAAGAGGAGGAGTGTCATCAAATTGCGGAACTGAACAGCGGACGATTGACCCTAGCGGCAAGACCCATGAGTTCCCTTATTCGTGAGCGGGCGCTCATGTTCTTGGGGGGCATCATAACCGGGCTGATGGTAAGTGTCACCAGGACAAAGCGCAAGGGAAGGGAGGAACGCCAAGCAGAATACATATTGCTCACCATCGTCCAGAATCCTTGTCATTGCCTAAGGTTTAGTCCCAAGCACACAATTGGCTCATTAACTTGAATGCCCCCCCCCCCAAGAACATGAGCGTTTGTATGGTTATCCAGTGCCTTTTTGCGCACAACAGACTACCGTCCGAAATCTATACCAACGCAACAAATATTTATATTGTAAAAAGATGCATGGCAAAGTATGAAAATAAGAAAGGGCACTGTTCAAACTCAGCGATTCAAGTGGTAAATAAGCGACAAGGGGACGCTTTGATTAGAAGAACAGGATCACACATTTTTTCGATTTGATTCATCCTCTCGCAAGCGATTTTCGGTGGTTCGCCTACTCGCCCAATTGATACGTACCTTTCCTGTTGCACCTAATCGCCTATTTGCTTGTGCCGCCAACTCTGAACAATACCGAGCCTCAGTGATAGCATGAATTGAAGAAGCAAGATCGCTAAGAAAATGTGAGAGAGAGTAACCTCTTAGAAAACGTAATAAAGTCTGACAAGAGCAGTAAACTGCACCTAAGAAAGTGCCGGAAGAAAGACAAGACGGAACATGTTAATAGCGAGAAAATACATGTTCTCACATGTATGTTTGGCCAGGGAAGTGCCTGAGTTTGTCATGATCGATTCAAATAGAAAATATTGTGAGGTTTTGAACGTTTATTGCAAAAGGGAAACATGAAAGTACTTTTCCTGTTATTTTCAAATTCCATCTCACAAGGTTTGATTTGTGTTTTGTTTAGCAACGAACTTGGACAACATTAGTGTTTTGAGCATTTGTGTGGAGATCAGGCTCAGCCCCAGCACAGTTTCGGTGTTCAATTCAATTACCCGATTTTTTTTTCTCTATTAATAGGACACTGCCGGTAGGTGGCATTGAGCAATCGTAAGTCATTCTCCTTGTCCCTAGCGTTGACCACGGTGTACCAAGGTCCGCTGTTTTTCTGAGCCATCGAAACCTTCTTCAATAATACAAGGTCTTTAAGAATTTTCAAGACTTCTACCGTCGCTTTGACTTCTTTGAGGCCATCCTAATGACATCATTCTCCTTCACTTTTATCATGCGATCCTGTGGTCAAGTGTCCACTAGTGTCGCTCAGCATCCTTATTTCGGCAAAGAAGGACTGACTTCTGTAGTTTTTGGCAACGGATCAGCTCTCGCAGCTGTAGAGCGTCGTGAGCTCATAATTAAGCGGTACGTATACTCTATTTCGAAGAACGTGAGGAGCGTTGAGTGCGGACCACACACCACTAGTGACGACGGCCAAGAAAAACTTGGCTTTTTTTCCTTGCCGTCGTCACTTGTGGTGTATGGTCTGCACTCGACGCTCTTCTCGTTTTTCGAAATATAGAGTACAACCTTCCTTTGAGCACCGCCGATTATCAAGGGTGTCAGTGAACTCCTGTTTTATACGAGCCCCATTTATTCTGGTCAGTACTACCTCAACGCTATTGTTGGCAACAATCTTATTCCTAAGTTATAAGAATTCTCCTTTACTCTTTCGATGATTTCACTATTACGGCCGATGAAAGATTCCGTACTTCTGCGGAGCTCTGGAACTTGGTTCTCTTCACAATCGGACGGAGGCTATTCTCTGCTAGAAGACCCTGCCTTTTCTGCACCTTCTCTGAGTCCACTATGAGGGCGGTATCATAGGCGCAGAAGATGGTCTACAGTGGCCCCTTGATGAATCTTTTAACCATAGCATAAAGAGCTAGCAGAAAGAGTGACGGGCTCGGAGCCGACCACAAGCAAGAGAATAGAAACCACCGCTGGTGGGCCCCAACGGTAATGTCTATCTTCTTGACTAAGCCCTGCAGAGTTGGTAGCTTTCCCATTCCATGAAGCATATTGTTAAGATGAGATTCTAGAAGTCCTGTTCTTAGCTCTTCCCGGAACACTGGTTAGCTGGGTCTTTCAGATCAAATTGGCGGCAATTAATTTCATGGAAGCGAATGTGAAAATTACATAGTGAGTTGGGTAGAAGACACACCCAACGAGAAGAAAGATATGCTTCAGGGCAAGGGCTCCTTATCAACGACGTAATGAGGATTGGAACAAACTTCCGGAACTCGCGGCCACCAATGTTCCGGACGGGGGTTGCAACGGCTGCGTGATTGACGTGCAGAAGTCATCTTTACAATGGCCCCTTTTCCTCAATCTTTATTTCCATCATGCTGTTGATATCGAATGATTTTGCCGACTGCAATTCGCAGCGAAGAGTAAATTCCCTGCGGTCTACACGGTCTTCCCGCGGCGCTGTCTGCGCAGTACGCCCACTACTATCCATTCCCTGCAGGTCTCCAGCCGTTTATTAGGGAGAGCGTTAGCGTAAAGGAGGCAGCATCGATGGGATCTACCATCTATCTCATCAGCATCTATGCGGAAATCACGTGCAAAGAAGGGGTCCCATGGCTCGAGTTCTAGACCGTTTCTCATTAGTTTTTCCCCACCCTGGCACCACTGACCACTTCTACCTTGATTCTAATTGGAGTGCTTTCTATTCGTACATCCTGACAATCTCCATCTCAGTTCTTATCTCTACTACCGTGAATGTGGAACTCTGTCTGGGACCAGCCCGTGATCTAACATGTCTAGCATGGTCGTGCCCGCGCCGCTATCACTGCGGCACGCCCACTCTCTCGCCGTCTGAGCTTCCAGCCGTTTCACAGACACAGCATTAACATTGAAGAGAGCAGCACCGATGAGAGTTGCATTGGTGCGGAAATTAACGGGCAGAGAACAGGTCTTACCTATCGACTTCTTAGCCTTTTCTCATGGTTTTCTCTTTTCCCTGCACCACTGGCCACCTCTGCCTTGTTCCCTGATGGGCTGCCTCCTCATCGCAAACTCGCCTTTGAAGTTACCCTTCTCTCCTTCAGCGCCTTTGCGGAAGGGCAGGCACTCCGACACACAAATAAATGGGCACACCAAATTAGTTGCACATAGATATAACGGCGGCTCTTTATTCAAGTCAGAAATGCTCTATAGCTAAAAGATCGACGGCACCAATGTATCAGATTGAAACAAGCAAAAACATAACAATATAACAATATAAGGAATGCTGTCGTGTTCAACACATTGCTTCTATGTACACAAGTCAAATACAATTACAAGCATAAAATTTACAAATAAACAAATAATCAGCAATTATTGATCTAAACCTCACTGGTAATGATTCCACTGCTGTTGCTGTTGTTGTGGTTGTTGTTGTTGCTGTTGTTGTGGTTGTTGTTGTTGCTGCTGCTGCGGTTGCTGTGGAGCTTGTTGTTGCATCATTGCATAGGGTGGTGGATTGCCGCCCATATTTTGGATACCCTGCACTTGCTGCATGCCTGATTGCATTCCAGGCATCATTTCGACGCCACCTGAACTGACAAGTTGTAGCAAAATAGCACTTCAGTGTCCCAGGAGAGAATCACACCAAATAAGCCAGATAACTCTCTACAGGCGATAGTTGAGCCACATGATGCGCTCCTCTCAAAGGAGACGGGAGAGAAAGCCATAAGCATTTATCATTTTTCCATTCAAACTCGGTTCCTCACTTTTTCCACAACTTTCCCACATACATGCTCTACGTTATATCTTAAATGCACCTTTTCTTGGGACAGACCTAACTGGGGGAATGAAAATACATTCAACTTCGTCGACCATAGGAAAGAATTTTCTGATGCCATTTTTGAATTCAGCGAAGTGTGATTAGATTTGTTAAATGGTACAAAATGTCTGCTTTATTGCCCTCCCCCCCTCCTCCCCGTATACTTCGTGATGCCACTGGTTCATGACGCCACGAGTGTGTCAGTAAGTTGCTGTTGCGATTCACCTAGGTACAAGACACGAAGAGCACTCCTTTTTTCTTACTGAGGACATCGACTTATACGCAAATCACACCGTCAACCCAGGCGGCTCATCAAGGCTAGTCGCAAGTGTTTAAACTGCCAACAATGGGATTTGATTTGATGAGTTTCATGCAGGACCTTTGATTACGTTCGAAAATCGTCTCGGAAAAGTATTCAGTTGCTACTCCCTCATTCTCAGTAATAACTGCTTAAAATCTTACCTCCAGGCTGCTGAATCATTCCTTGAGGATGTTGTTGAAATGAGGGAGGCATCTGCTGCCTCATCATCATAGGTTGTCCATGCATCATTCCTAATAAATCCAAAACATTTTGTCGTGACGTAAAATGGTAACAGATTGAAAGAAAAAAAAAGAAAGAAAGAAACGCAAAACTGTTTTGACAAAGCCGGGAAGAAGAAAATACTGAACAGAATTTCAGGCGAGACTGAAGCTGAATGGTTTTCAAGCAAAAACCGAAGACGCCACAAAGGTGGATGAGTGATGCAAAAGAACGGGCAAGGAGGGGAGATGAGAAGGAAGATGGGAGAGACTCTGACCTAATGTGACAACCAAACGCTTTTCTCTTATTCCTCGGTTCGGACATGGCTTCACTTCACACCACTAAATTGTTTATGAAAGATGACTTGACCTCAAGTACTTCGAATACTGCGTCATCTAAGATTATGAGAACAAAATATGTCTCTGTACCCGTTCGCTCTGCTCTGCCAGATGTCAGAAGGGTGTTCATCAAGTGCGTGGTAAACGCTCAAAATAGCATGGCTAACTGTCTGCGAGTACTTACTTCTATGGGAAGGCATTCAACTCCCTGAATATAGATCGATAGAGCTTCAAACGCTGATTACAAATATGGAAACTAAAACTGCAAAATGAGCCTGCCGAGGAAGTTGTGAGCCGTTAAAGTTAAAAGTGAATAGTCACATGAAAACGTGTTAGTCTCCGGGCTTTCAGAATCGCCGTGAAGGAGTGGCTCTTCAGCCGGGAAATCATGCTTTTATATCCCTTGGAATGCAAATATTGAGAGCACTGCTCCATGGCGACTTCGAATGCTCGGACGCAAGCACGGTTCATATGTATCAGCCAACTTTGACTGCTCACAACCCTTGACGGATTCATATTGCAGTTCTTGTTTTCATATTTGTATCAGTATTTGAAGCTCTATCGACGTACCTGGGTCTCAGTTCAAAGTTGCATAGGAAGTTGAATGCCTTTCCGTGACTTGGAATCAAAAAAAGCACGTCTTAGTGGTCTACGTCACACACCGTATCTACACGACGAGACAACAAGAGTAAGAAATATAAGTTGCCTTTATATCGCGGCTTCCTAACAACACTGAAAGACAGACGTGTGCAAGTTTGAATGGAATGAATTAGATAATTTCACAGGAAATACCGAGCGCGCCACGCCATTTGCTACGTCAATGAATTAAAACGACACCAAAGCAAGAAAAAAAAAGAGGGGGAGCCGAGTTGTTGGATGTCGGAAAAATGAGGGGATGAATGTAAATCAAAGAAAAATACTTCAGTGAAAAAAAGACAAAGAAACTACTTGCTTTACCCATGTTTTGATGTTGAAACTGCTGACCACCTTGCATCATGTTCATCGGTTGTTGAGCGGAAACTGGCATAGATGCTGGCATTGGTTGGCTCTGTACACAACTTTATATAAATTATACAAAATCACTACAGAACTGAATAAAAGCAGTAATCTGTGTTAGGGAAAATCATCTCGAAAACAAGTTACCGCAAATATAGGCTGCTGTTGATATTGCTGTTGTTGTTGATTCATCATTCCACCCATGTCCACTGAATTAATTCATACATAAGGATTCTATAAATTTAAATCAAAGTTTTTTTTCAACTTTTTTGATGACCACAGTATTGGAAATAAAAGCAGAAGCAATCTGGAGGGAAGTGGGATGCACATGATCTATTCTAGTGAGTGACATTATTGCTGCTGCACCCTGATAATAATCTTCATCAAAAAATTAGAAGCCTGAAACTAACTTGACTGCGGAATTATGTGCTGCGGCTGCATCGGTTGATGAAACTCTCCTCCCGAAAACATTGGTTGACTATTCGCATTCATCTATGGAAAAAAGACAACTGAGAGCTGAGAATGATAACTAAATCACTGCCTTGACCGTGATCTAGGTGTGCCACTGATGATGAAATATTTGAAAATGCAAGCTGGGACCTACCAAAATCCAGTCCGTTGAAAACGCTTGAAAGAGTATTACTCATTCCTTGGGTATCATATCATTTTTCTCACCACAAAATTGTACTACTTCTACGTTTTTAACAATAATTCAAGCGGTATGAATAATATGCCAAAATATTAATGAGTTCAGCTGCAATAGGGCTACTGGCTCTTCACTGACAACCTCTTCAGTTCGCCCTTGACAGGCTGGTGTACTTTTCCGGTTAGCTATTTACACTACAAGAGACCTGTGTCAGATGAAGTGAAATGACCGCAGTAGAAAGATTATCAGAAGAAGTAATTTTACCTGTTGACCACCCATCCGAAGCCGTTTATTTACAGGTTCCGAATCAAGTTGTTGGTTCATGGCTTGATTAACCTAAATGAAAAAATGCAGGAGGATTGAACAGGACAGAACGATTCTATATGAACAGACTTGGGGATTTGTTGCTTGTTGATTTTGATCGTCCACAATGTTCATAGCAAGAGATTTCTTGATATCTGCGTCCGGAAGTGATTCACGTTTGGGGTATGGTATTTCAAACTTATAGAAGACATCTTCTGTCGGTTTTGGATCCATCTGAAAGAAGGGCTATTCAGAAACATATAAGACAAACGCACGCTGAAACTGCAGAATATTTTTGAATTTGATAGGATGGCAGATGCATGTTTTTATGAGGTTACAAGGGAAAGGGAGACCGGAAATAAGGATTTTCGATATGATTTTGACAGGAAAAGCCTTCCAGGACATGGAGCGCTTTTTCGAAACGGTCTTTTGCATTTCATAGAGACACGTGCAGGGAGCATATGAGAACATTTTTTCTGAGCGACTCTGGGAATGCTAAAAACATGACGTTACCATGGCTTGTGGTTCGATCCCCACTGAAGACAAATTTGTGCATTTCTCTGCTTTCCACTTTATGGGCTCATATATGTCTAATCTCATTTCTTGTACTACGCAACCCTTCACCGCTACAAATGCTGAAGGTCTGCTAAAAATAGAGAGTTCAAATTGCAAAAGGAAAATTTCTCTCCTTTTCTCTGGCCATCCCAGGACCGCTCAGACAAAATGGTTGCCAGTTTTATAGTCCACGCACGTACCCTATAGCATGCAACACACCGTTTTGAAAAAGCGCTCTATGACCTGAAAGGCTTTCCTGGTGAGGCCAAAGTTCGCCTCTAAAGCGGACAACATGAATAAATCACCCTACCTTAAAATACGGCTCTTCCATAGCATCTTTGCAAGATATTCTCTTATTCGGATCCATCGTTAGAAGCTTCACCAACAGCTTAAATTGTGGCGAGTCGGATTCAATCTTATGCTTCTCCATATACCGTGTCATACTGCAGTTAGGAAAGGCTGTCCTGGAAAGAAAGTTAATTTCGAAGAAACGAAAGAAGCAAATGACGTGAACAAATAAAAAACATACTGTGACGATTTGATGTCCGTTTGAAGCTTATGGTAATCAGGCATCTTCTTGAAATCAGTCCATTCACTTTCTTGAGGATAACCCATAACAGTGAAAATCCTAGATGAAGTAATCAGAATGAAATCTAGAGAGCGGTAATGATATGGACCAATCCACGTTTGCAGAACCTTCCATGTTGATTGTTAACAAAAAGCAACGCTTTTTATATGTACCTCTTTAGTTGATCATAGTGATAAGGGCTTTGAGCCTTTATATCTTCTTCTTTGCAGAAGAAAACTGGTTCAGCCGTGAGTAATTCAGCAAATATACATCCTATCGCCCAAACATCGATGGCCTGAAGACGAACTGTGACGAATCTTACTTTTCCCATGAGAATTAACTTTTACGTCCATATTTTCAGCGAAGAGATAAGGCAAAATTCTATCGAGAAGCAAAAAAAGGAATATCTACAAGAATAAATGTCGAAAGACACAATGAATTGCCACGCCGAACAATAACCATAAAAAATGATGATTAAGGGCAAAACCAGGCGAAACATCCCAGCATATTCAAATTCAGTCTCCAGCGGCACAAATCAGGCAAAGTCGGAAGAACGCTCCCCCCCCCCCCCCACCTCAGGTCTGTAGGATAAACCCCTAGAGGACAATCGCACATGTTGCACTACTATGCATGAAGATGACCCGACAAGGGCGCTAGGACCTTGCAAAGACCGCTTCTATAGCTTCAAGTTTGCCCGTTTGCAGCAAGTGTTGCCTCGTCCCACCTCATGTCTTAGCACAGCTGCATTGCAAAAGTAAGCAAACCCTTAACTTAGGCGTTCTCAACGAATTCTTTTCCTTTTTTCTTCATTGCGGCTTATTTCGCATCAATACTCCTTTTTATTCGTATACAAGGCCACACCAGTTTGCTCCTGGGTCATGCCTTCAGGAGCGATTTCAGTTATCGCTGCATCACCCTTACGATACGACCCTTGACGACACATTAGAAACAAGGCAACGCCACAGTTTCAGACTGTGCATGGTCTGACGTACTCATGAGACGAAATCAACCAATGCACGACACAGTTATTGCCCGTAAGGCCCATGTCAGATTTTGCGAACGAGCGGTTCGCCAGCGTCAGCGGTCGCATTGCGCAGCGCGAATGGCTCGATATGCTGTAGGCGACGCGATCGCGGAAGCTAGTAATCGGTGGGTTCGCAAATTCCGACATCGGCCTAATTGTCGGGAATTTGCTCTCCTGCACTAATTTTTGAAGAGGTTAAGTTCTCGGTTGGAGGTAGCGTCCCAATAATCAGTGTTTAAATTTCGGAATTTTCACATTCTATTAATATATCTTTAACGAGAATGAATTAAAAGGAGAAACTCAATAATATTTTTCAACTCACCTTAGTGTAATGTTTGGCTCCAAGCAATAACTCCGGCGCACGATACCAAAACGTGACCACAACGGGATCTAATTCAGCTAAAGGCTTCAACGGGTTATAAAATATCCGAGCAAATCCCATATCAGCTATTTTCACCCTGAAAAAGCAGCATAAAAATCTCGTTAAGCTGATCGCGATTCGCAATGCCCACCTTCCACGATGAACCCCAGGTGCATCACCCATGACTAGTATGTTTGCAGGTTTCAGATCGCGATGTAGAACCCAGTTGGAGTGAAGATAATGAATCCCTGAAAACAGAATCCCAATGGACATGGTAATCCAAGTATTTGGAGAAAATATTATAACCTAACTAAGTGACTCGAAGATTTATAACTAGAATGCTGAACCCTTTCACTAGAGGAGGGTGTAAGACAGTGACGCCAATGCTGCCAGGGGCATTTGTTAAGCACTATAAATTTATACGTACGCTGTAAAAGCGTGATTGCTAAGGCTCATACTGTCTTCAAGGCCTCAGAAAGCTAGTAAGGTAGAGAGGAAATCGCTCACAATCAGCATATCAAAATCAGCATCGCTGCGCGTAAGATTAATCATCATGAAAACACCTAACTGACCAGGACATGTGAGTGGCAGCAGCAGTGACTTCATTCGTAGACAGTGGGCTGGACATTTTGGATTTTCATCTGTGGCAAGTTCTGTTAGGGGAAAGGGGAACTAGGAGGCCAAGCAGACCACGCGAAGTTTTTTTGGCAAAGAAACTCTAAACAAAATACCAGGCCTCACGCGCTGCTACATTTTTTCTACCTTGGTTTCATCATCACTTGCACCCCACCAGGAACCCCAATTTCTATAGTCAATTGCCAGAAAATTCCACACCTCATTTGTGCCAATACACCGCGCCTCACTGGAAAATCTCTACGAGTATGAATGACTGTCACTATCGGAAGCAGCACAAAATGAGAACAAAAGGCTCATAATGCAAAATTCAGTACCATCCAGAATTTGATACAGAATGCTCTTCACCATCCCCTTAGGAACCATCACCGGCATCTTCTTCGCTTTCGCCCCACGATGATACTTGATGATATGCCATAGGTCATGCTCAGCGTAATCGAGTAACAACCAAACCTGAAATTTCTGAGTAAATAAATAGACATCCTCGAGGCTACGAGAGAAAAGATGTTCAAAAAACATACTTGAAATCAAAGACACAAAGATTCAAACCCCAGAGACTCTATAAAACTTACCTTCTTTTCATTCGTGAGGAAAACTCGCTGCAAGCAGATCAGGTTGGGATGCCTAAAATGGTGAAACCAACAATGCCATTGCCTTACGTTCCTAATTATGCTCAACCAAAGTTTAACACTTTATGAATATATTTGAAGGAAGCTCTCGCGATAAGTTGACATTGTTGAAATGTGAAGGTAGAAGTACCAAACTGTTGAAATGTGAAGGTAGAAGTACCAAACTTTGCATCTGCGAAAAAAAAAAACAAGAGCAACGGCCAAAACCCGGAAAAAGGACCCTCCTTCCGCCTGCTGACTTCGGGGTGAACGGATCCACAGCTGAAGGTTTTCAGCTGTAAGGATCGTTCGGGTGAGGTTAAACATCATCATCACGGCAAAAACGATCGATACCCAGTTGCTCCTTACGATTAGATGGCCGGAGGAACAGAGCACTTACAATTAGAATCGAATATCGAACAATGAGGATAAAGGTTTCTTTCCAAATTTATTGCTGTTATTTTACCTCGCACGTGCCGGCGGTGGGGTGTTTGAGAACCGGAGCAATTTCGAGACACCTCCGACGGGGGTAGGCGAGCCAGCCCGTTTGGCGTTTCTGCCGGGGTCGCATGCTGAATATGGGGAGGGGATAGGGTCCCAGAGATCGACGGACTACTTGAACTTGGTCGGTAAGGTAGGAGAGTGACGGCGCAAGTGGTGAAGCTTTGTCCAAGCTTCGTGAAAAGGGAGGGTTTGCACCTCACGACTGAGTCTTGGAGAGAGGACGGATCTCGCAGGTCCATCCTCTCTCCAAGGCTTTCTCATGAGGTAAGCATCAAGTTGAGGCGGGAAACCCCATAGCTGGCTTGCTTACTTCCCTTTGAAGCCCTTTGATAACACGTATTACGTCGAGAAAGTACCACTATTGTCCACTGAGACATTCCCTGCCCTTCCTATACACATCTTGCTCTTTCACGAGCATCTATTTTATCGCTGTTTTGACGTGAACTCGAGTAGGTTCGGCAAAAACATAAAAATGACCCACTTTAATTCTCTCAACAAAGCTATCTCCCTGCATGCTGACATGGAGAAACCTTGTCCCTCGATGAGCTTCAGAGCGTACTCCTTAGCTGGATATTTGGCTGAAGGAACTTTGGGTTGTGCTTTGAACACATGGCCATATGTGCCGCGACCCACCTGCAATAATATATTTGCGTGATCACAGAAAATTTAAAGCGATTCCTCACGTACTTTGTGCCCATCATAGTAGAATAAGTCGTCGACATTTTCGCGAGATCGGGCCAATTCTTGTTTGAAAGCATAATCGATCATCTTCAGCACCCTAACCTCGTTTCGTCATGCTGAAAATTCAAAGGGGTTTAACAATGTTAATATTATTCTTCGAATAACATAATCCTCACAAAAACGCATGTTAGCTATGAAAGCAAACACATTCTAATCAAAAGAAATCAACGACAAGTATGCGACGTCATTCATAATGACTTGTCTGCAGCCTAAGGAAGCATTTGATTTGACGGTGACGACCAACGAGTAGGGTCGTATTGACCTACGGAAAAGGGTGGGTCGTATTCGGAGGCGTCAAAGTCATTTACGTGTTCGAGGGGCATGAATTCCAAGTGCTTCTCCAAACATTGACTGATTGGCACCGAATAACTTGCTGCCGGTTTTTAACCACGAGTTTCGGACCTGCAAGATTTTGATTCAAAGTCCAGGGAATGAAACAGCAAATCCCATCACATGACGCATTTTTCCATCTAGCAGTATAATTGGGAAGCTCTTGAAGGCGATGATTACGATATTTTCAACAAGAAGGCTTCAGAGGGGATGAGATGCTCATTGGTACGCCAGTGGCAAAAAAAAGCAGAGAAATTCGTCATGAAAACGCAAAACGAGACTCACTTTTTGACAACTGATTTTTACTTCTTAGCGGCTAACAGCTTGGAAAGCTGGCGTATGGACGAGTTCACCGCATCGCGTTTGATGGTGCATACCAAATCATGCACAAATCCAGTTACTTCAGTTGTGCTGCTGCTGGCAACGCCGCTCGTCCAAATCACCAACTAGGCTAGTGGGCGGATCGCTTTTGGGTGAGAGGCTTTCGAAGTCCTGCTCAGCAATCAGCGCACCTTTCATCGTGAAAGCACCTTCCTAGCTTCCTCGTCACCCAAGTAACTGCTTCGTGTGGTGAGTATGCTTCCCCGATGCGCTCCCTCTTCTTTCTCTCATTTCATACCTCTCATTTGCTACCTTTCATACCTCTCATCAGCTCATGGGCAAAATAGTATACAGTTAGTTAGAGTAGGGTCTGCGCTGTGTGATGGAAAAGACGAAACTTACCAGCCCAGCTGGACAATTTTTTTCGGGATTTTTGGTCTTTCACATGGGGTCGAAAAATCACCCTTTTCAGCATAAGCGAGCAGCAGGTAAGTACATTTATTAGAATTTCTTGCAGAATCAAGTTTGTGGGAACGATTGTGCATCTACGAGCAATCACATCAAAGTGTCCTACCATTTCAGCTTAAGACTGGTGCAACCCTTTGCCGGCTGACTTAACTAAGGCCAAGCTTCTAAAGGCGATTGCGGCATCTCTTCAAAGGCTTTTTGCTTCTGTGAAAAATTGATGAGCAATCCGAACGGAGTGTTCCCTCCGACAAATGCAATGTTGGTGTGGTTGGCGGGATCTGTAGCTCTCAGCTCCACTTTGAAGGCATTTAGTACACACTGGACCCAGAATTTTCAAAAAAAATGCATGTGCGTTGCAAAATCATGGGAGACCCTCAGAAATATGGATATCTCGGCTCTAGATAGCGCCATTCATAGCACTCACTAGAAGCAGAACCGCCTCAGTAAAAAACCTTTATTCAGATGTTACCAGGTTATCCGACTGGTTTTCCGTATTTTCGGACAACCCTTCAGTTTTGGGGCCGTTGCAAAATCATAGGACACCCCTCATCCAAGCCCTTTAGTACAGAAATACGCCGAATCTTATTGTTTTAGTTTTCCAAAGAGAACCGTTCAGCAGAATGACACTATCCAAGCAAGTAGAAATGCTGCCGGAAACTTTCATACATAGTTAAATCAAACTCCATCGGTGGGGAATCCGTTGCTTCAACTTTGAAATTGTATTGAGCTTGTGAGTATTTGTGCAGCCATAGCTAGCAAAGGTTCCTCAAGTGAGTCTCGACAAAATTAAGACGCGCACTCCTTGCTGGCCATTCTATCAAAGCCACTAAGTTTGTTTGTTTATTGGAGCTCTCGCATCGCAAGGTGGGTAACCTGTCAGTAAGGTAGTCGCTTACGCAAAATCTATAGAAGAAAAGAGAGCGGATGGTTTCCTGCGACTTTTCTGTACTCTAGTAAACTCATTCCAGAGAAGAGAACCCCAGGTCTGGGAGTCAGGATGAGTTTACGCATCCCCATATCTTTGGTAAACCACCACGAAAATTTGTTGGAAGTGTATCGTCGAGTCCTGGCCTATATTCCTCCACTAGTGAACAGCGTCATTCTAACCATCAAGGTTGAACTTTTCGTTACAAAAGAAAGGCGATCTGAGAGGAACAAAGTACATCTCACCTTGAATGAAAATTTGCACAACAAAGCCCAGCCTTGACCTAGTCTTTTGTTGAATTTCTCTCCTCTGTTTTCAGTCAATACGCCTGACATGGCAGTGCGCTTCGCAGTACCTTACGCTAGTTGTCCATATCAGTGATTTTGCCAGATGATTTCAGTTTTACCCGTTTTACCCATTTACCCTGTCGTAGAGCTGACACAGCCTTAGCGTACATGGTTGTTCGATGCAGTCTCCGAGGTTATACGCCAGTCTCTTTGGGACATTTCGCTGATCACTTGGCGCTCTCTTATTTCTATCCCCAGTATAAATTAGGGGTGCCAAACTTTGGTTTCCCTTGAGCTCCTAAAAATGGCTTCGGTGTTGGTGGTAGAGCCATCAGCCGTGCAGAAAAAAAACCAAGTCTGGCTTCCACTAGCAGAGGGGAGGAGAGCATCTCAAGCCGTAATTCTAGTAGAGTTGCCACACTTTGAATAAGTGCTACTGTCGTTGCTCATTGGAACAAAAGATCCAACAGTAAGGAAAATTTCGAGGGGTTCCTATGATTTTGCAACGGCTCTAAAAGTAAAAAAAATTGTGTCAAACTTCAGAAAACTAATCGGAAGACCTGGCGACTGTTGGGTATAGTTTTTTCATTAAGGCGCTTCTGATTCTACAGGTTGCGATGAGCCATGTTTTCTAGAAACCGAGATATTCCCACTTTTCTGGGGGGGGGGGGGGGGGCGAGGTGTCGTATGATTTTGCAACGCACTGTGCAGAACTTAGCAAAAGTTAATTGTGAACCAACAATAGAAAATAATAAGCAATATATTACGCAGTATTGACCATCACAAAAGAATTTCTGAATTATTCAGTTTCGATGGTAATCGGCCCCAAAACTTCCAACTCAGACAAACGACACCAAGTTATCCGGGAACTAATACGAACTAGTGCATGGCGCATCTCGGAGAGCCTACTGCGAAGTTTCCACAATTAAGTGTTCACGTGCACAAATATTGCTCTGCAGGAAAATCAAGTCTTCAGATTTGTTTGAGTTAGTGAAAGAGTGACCACTTGAGTTGTTTGACTTCCAAAGGCTTACAACAAAAGTTCGAAAAAAAATTTGTCTGTCGGCAACTTTCTAAGAAGGGGTCAGTATCTAACAGTCTAGCTCCGCACGCTGTTGCGCGCATCAAACGGTGGGCTTCGGTGAAGCTTGAGGAACTGTGGAGCATTTGCTGTGTAGCATTCGCTTACATGATCAACATATACAATGGTTCTATGCTTCGTGAAATGCATTAGCTGACGCGCGCGACAGTCTGCTGAACTAAACTGTTTGAAAAAAGACGACGTCACACTGCAGCTGCGAGCGCTGTATGGATTTCATGCGTGAAAAAGGAACGATAGCCTGACACTAACGACAAAATAACCATTCCCATGGTCTTAATATCTCTGTAAACAACCATCATGCGTCGAATACTAGTGCAATTTACCGGTCGAATGACACCATGTCGAAATAGAGATGGTCAGAACTCATTATCTTCGTTCTTCAAACATCCTTTATACATTTTGAAGAGCCTTGGAGAGGATAGCGGTCGAATGATGTTAGGTACTCATGCAAATGGAATGAACAGCGCTTATCTAGAATCTATTGGGTTGTCCGGAAAATACTGCGACTTTCTGAATAAAAGTCTTCAAGAAAAAACTGAAAACTTTCTGAATTGTTTTGGCATTTGATTACTGTAGTGGATCTTCGAAGACTTCAGTAGAGGTGTGCAGGAAAGCTTTGTGCAGCGCTCTGCGGCTTAAAACTTCTCTCTGAATAAAGCTATCTTTTGACCACTTTTATTTTTCGAGCTCCTATAAAGCCACTCCGTTTGTGTTGTCACAGCTAGCATCTGTGCTGTATTCACGAGTTAGATCGCTGAGCAGGCCACAGTGTTCCGTTGTCCTTGAAGCTTCTTAACCGGAGATATTTCGCTCAAAGTTGGGCACTGTTCTGATCGGTTGTAGGTGATGAATGGAGAGCGCTTATTCAACTTCCCAGAGGCAGAGCCAATTGCTACCAGTCGTGGGTTAGCAACAACGCTGAAGTGCACTCACTGACAGTTTTGGAGCGTCCTTACGGTTTTCGTTGCAGGGCAGTATGTTTGCAATGGGTACCACATGGGTTGCTTCAGTCTGCGGAAGGGAACCTTGGGACCATGGTCAAGGATTTTCTTCTTCCTTCGCGGCAAAGGATTCTGCTGACAAAAATGATGCCTAAGAAAGATAGCCCAGGATTTGAGTAAACTATACAAACATTCACTACTGGATTCGACTGAGAGGTAGGCTGGCTGGAGCAAACCTTTATAGAGGAGGATATTTCAGTGTTTCTGATGGGTTGCAACCTGATTCTCTACAGAAAGCAGCTGGGCGCCTGTGCCGCGGTGACAAACATTGTTGGCTTCGACTACCTCTAGAATTTGGTCGAAGCCGTGCGTCAACTTCACGCAGAAATGCTCAATGTGCTGTTAGCCCACCCCAACGCATATCTGCATGTGACGAATGATTGCTCATCGGAAAATCATGGATTTCGATCGAGGAATTTCGAAATGCTTGGCTTGCTCGCCCAACTTAGCCGCTTCTAAATATTGCTTAACTATTGCAGTGGGGCGGCATATAGATGGTAAAATTCCAATGAATGAGGCCAACTCGAAAACGGGATAGACCACTTCTTTTCGAAGTAGACGCCGGAATTCTAAAGGAAGGAGGGTGAGAAGCTGCATGGAAAAAGCGCACGTCTCCTATATGCCGATGGTAATAATCTTGCCGATTAAATGTTTCATACAAGAAAAGTAGGTGCAATCGAAAATTTCGACAAAGTGTCGCAGTATTTTCTGGACAACCCAATAGTTTTCAACAATCTCTGCTTTCTTTCAGTATTCACTCGCCTTGGCTATATTCAGTCTCGGTCCTCTTCAAATACGTTCCCGTGCCACTCACCTTCTGACCCCCACCAAACATGTCACCGTCCCACCCTCGATACCATATATTGGAGTCACACTGCTGCTGGGACGCATGCGATTAATTCCGTGGCATTTGGACTCTAAGCTCCTTATCAGCTTTTGTCAGTGTTATCAATCTCGGTCCCCTACCAAATGTGTTCCCGTCCCGACCCCTATAGCATAACTTGGAATCTATTCCTGACGACTGCTGGTCCGCGCGCTGTGAGCTCCACTACTGCGTTCTCACGCTGCTTATCAGATCTTATCAGCGGCTATCACTTTCCATCCCCCTCCAAATATGTTTCCGTCTCATCCCCTATATCATATCTTGGAATCAATTTCTGACGACCGCTGGTCCGCGCGCTGTAAATTCCACTACACCTGCGTTATAAGGCTCATTATCCTTATCAGCCCTTATCAGCTGCTATCAATTTCGGTCTCCGACCAAATGTGTTCCCGTCCCACCCCTATATCATGTCTTAAAATCAGCCCCTGACGACTGCTGCGACGCGCGCTATGAATTTCGTGACAGACAGACGGACGTACACACACACAAGACAGACATACTTAGCGAGTTATATATAGCAGGGTAGTAGAGATTATAGAGGTAAAGCTTGTACTTTATCAAGTTGGTGACTATCCCCATGAGATTGTATTCAAAGGGAGCTGTAAGGGTTTGAATGTGTATGCTCAGGAAACTCATGGAAAAAAATGGTCCGACGGGGCGATTTTTTAAAGAGATGAACATTCATAAATGTAAACATAAAACATCGACGTACTTATCGGTCGGACGTCGCGATATTTCTATGGAGACTCACTTGTTTGCATTCTAAGCTAGCGCAACTGCTTTGTTCGCGAAAATAGGCTGCACAAGTCATTTATTAAGCATAGTACAAATACAATGTCAACGAACTATGTGTGTTTTCCAGACATCACGGGTAAAGGACATTAAGAAACATAATAATAGTTGTATTTTTCAAATTTAAGTCGCATGCTGTTGAAAAATGGTGATATACAGGCCATTATGAAGTTGATCAAGTATGTCGCGTGGAAGAGGCATGCTGTGAAGAATATCACTTCCACCCAGCAGAGATCGCTATTGTCCATGGAATTTCTAAATTATGTTGCATCTTTTGAGTCGTGTTGCAAAAACTGAAAATTATAAAGTGTGTCCCTTTCAGTAGATACACCTGGACCTTCTGATGTAAATGTATATGTTCAATGACCTTCCATTAGGAGATTTTTGACAATGTTAATCCATACTCATTGACTTCACTGAGATTTCTCTTGACTAGAGCATGCATTTCATTTAACACACCAGATTAGTCCCCCGTC
>KZ345098.1:59434-78194 GCA_002352805.1 Teladorsagia circumcincta
TTATAGTTGCTAAATTTGTAATGAGCTCGTTCATGGTCCACTGCTTTCCGTTATCAAACTGTTGGCGAGCTATTTCTTCTTGAATAGCTTTCGGAAACGTTTGAGCTACCATGGTAGTCATGTAGGTGGTGTCAACTACTTCTCCTTGTTTTTGTAGTGTTGCAATGATGGATTGTATGTCGCTTAACATATTGCGTAAGCTACGTGGATCATTGTTACATGGTTTCATTGATTTGAGTTCACGAATCATTTGCATTGTAATCCTTCTGGGGTCTTCGTAATGGCTTTTCAGTTGCTGTATTGCATTTTCGTATGATTCTCCAGTTCGTGGAATCATTCGAAGCGATCTCGCTGCATCGCCTTTGCAGCAGCTTAACAGTATTGAAAGTTTCTTTATATTAGGGAGAGGTTGTTTATGAACAAGTTCTTCGAAAAGTTCCCAAAATGGACCGAATTCCGAGGGATCGCCATGAAATTCTGGTAATTTTATTTCACCACCAAATAGTCCTTGATTAATTATTAGGGAGCTCAGTTGCTGAAGAATATCTTCTTGTGAAATTCCTTTTTCTTGGGAGTCGTTGATCTTTTGGTTTGCAGAGTTCTTTTGTAACAGTTCAAGGACAGCACCTTGGCACTCTAACTCTGTCAATCTTTTGTCGAGTTGATGTGATATGGCTGTCGCTAGAGAAATTAGTTTCTCTTCTTGTTTATCTTGCCAGTATCTGACAAAGGTTTCTTTCTGCAATTCATCTTCTTTCGTAGTTGCAGCAACTTGTGCGCACAATTCGTAAAGCAGCCATGTTTGTTCTGCTTGATCATTTATTTGTTGTTTCAGTTTTGTCACAGTTATTTGATTTGTTATGAGAAACACTTTTAGCTCGGTTTCTTGTGTTGGGAAAACCCACTCCGGGCTGTACTGGTTTGCTTCGTTGATTAATTCTTGAAGAGTGTTCAGCTTCATTGTAAGTTTTTGTTTTGAAGTAGCGATGTTGAAGGCTGATGAAGACATGAGAGCGTCGAGTCAGGCACTGGGCAATGAGGCTCGAATGAAGGAACTGACGAGTGGCCCACTTATATACCCAGCGTGGGCTACCCAGCGTGGGCTGATGTGGGCTGGACCATCGTCGTGATTGGTTGCCGGTGCTTGATAGTACTTTTTGGTCGTTGTTTTATCGATTTTTTCTCTTGTGTTGGAAATTGCTAACTGAAATTCTGGATCAATGTGGTGGAAGAGGAAATCCAGCCATTTGTCTGATCGTTGCTGTGTACGCTGAATTCCATAATTTTATGCCTTTTCTTTTGCCAATATGCTTATGGGATTGTTCATTTCTTAGAATGTCGCGGTTTTCTCACTGATCAGAGAGGGTCAAATTATTAGCATTTCGTTATTCAGAGTTTTTCTTCTTTTTTTTTGAAATTCCGCACACTGGTCATGGCAAGGGTGGTCTTTCCCGACGACATGATTGCCCACCGATCAGTTTATTCAGCGGGGAATCAGCCGTTGAATTCCCAATTGTTTAATCACAGTAATGGATGTTGATTTCCATCAAATTGGCTACAACTGAGTGGTATTGGGTGCTTTGAACTGGTCACTCCGTTTAATGTTTTGGGTTTTTCGAGATTCTTCTTCCCAATTCTTTTCCTTTTCTTTTTTATTCTTGTATTCTTCATAGACTCTCGTGTATTAGGACTCGCTGTTCGTGTTGTGATTGTCCGTGCCGACGAACTTTTGCGTCGATGTGTATAGCCGTGAGTTACTGAGTAGTCGGTGCAGCCTCACGCCTCATTGATGAGTCACTGATCGACACGCACCTCATTGATTGCAACAGGGATTTCTCCTCTCTGTTCGCCGGAATGTTGGAATGTCATGATTACTTTTATGGTGAGGATTTATTCATTGATTCTGCTGATGTGAAACTCTTGCCGATGTTTATCCGTGTGACTTTTCTCTCGCCCAAAGCTTTGGTTGTTGTTTTTATGATGCAGCTGAGTTCCTTTCTTGATCTCATCTCTTCATTTACTTTCTTTCATTGCTCTTCCTCTCTGATGAGGTTTATATGTGCATTGTTGATGCTCTTGTCGTCTGGGGTTACGCGACCATTAGACACTGTGTCGGTTGCGTATGGTGCTGTTGGTGCACTCGTACTCAAGTATAGAGCGCAACCGTTTTGAGTTGAAGTGGTCATATATTATTGATTGCGCCTCCAATCAATGCACAGTGGGAGGCACGAATTGCGTCGCGAGTTGACAAGCATGTGGTTATGGGAAGGGAGGGTCTATCATTGGATGGAGCCATTGCGGTTGAATTGAGTGAAGAAATGGGTTGTGTATATGGGTTGTGCCTCAGTACTGGTCTTGAAGTCAGTCTTGCTTCATGATTTGTTTCATCGGTTTTTTCTCTTTGCTGTATCGATCGCGTTTGTGAAACTTTACTAGTACTCCTCTCTTCACTGGTTTTTTGGTAATTGATGCTTACGTAATTCGTGCAATTAGCGAATGGATTATTTATTTGTGTATCGTTTCGGAGTTTCATTTGAAGTCATCGATTGAGGCTCTTGACTTGAGAACTTCATTTTCAGGTTCATGGTTCAATTGTATAGCCGTGTTTGTCGACGTTAGGACAGCTGATCACGCTAGGGAGTGTTGCTGTTACCTTGTGGTGGAGCAAGCATGAGGTCAGTCTACATATTGTCTTGGAGTTGATCAATAAATTCGTGCACATACGATTAGGGACTGGTGGAATTATGAATACCGAATCCGGGGCGCCGTACGATAACCACACCGTGCCGACTCTGAGGCGCCTAACAATAGGCCAAGGAGGCCTTTTCAAGGGTATGTAGTACTGCTCAATCGTCACACGACGGGATTCGGAACGTCGAGGAACGTCATGTCATGCGATTTTAATGCGTGACGGGCGGAGTCGCTGAACAATGAAGGCCGACCGTTTATGAGAGTTCAATTCAGAGCATCTGAAGAACGTCATGTTTTGCCACATTGGAACAAAACAGGCGAATCCGCTAGGTAATATGAGCCGGCAATCAAGAAACGAAGACTGAATGCGAATGTGCACATCGTTGATCATTTCCATTCCGAAAATGTCTCACTGACTTTCCTCATGGAGCTTTCTTTTGACAATTTCTCATGATTCTTCTTGAGATAGTATTTTGGTCATATTGATGTTTCTCAAATGGCCAGCGTTTGCCGCACTCCTTAGCAGCTCCGTTGCCAATTACGACTTGATGTCGGAAAGTTATGGCTCCTTTTGAATTCGGCTCCCTGTAATGGTTTCTTAAATGTCTGTAGGATTCTCTTATTAATACTACGAATTGATTTAGATTGTGGCTAGGGCCACTTTACTTAGGAACTCGTGGTAGTGGTTCTTTCAAGAGAAACGTGATGAACGTGACAGGTCGGTAAAACTGCTTCGCCGTCATGACAAACTAGGATTTTGCAACTGCTATAAGTCGAGATGGTTGAAAATTGTTACTTGCGTCAATGCTACACCTTTTACTATTGCTTACTTTTCTTTAGTTTTTTTTTGTTGTTTATAATGGGGTTACTTTATCGTTCTTTTTCCAGAGAGGTGCTCATACGACGACGTTGGCGCCAAAAAGACGACGGACGTCAACGGACAAAGCGCGATTTGAGGATAAGTATTTGTTTTCCATTGTTATTTCGAATCGTTTTAGTTGACTTGTTTTGGGTTCAAAATTAGTCATTTACTTTAGTTGCGTCTTGTTTAGATGTTGGTTTTCGCCCATTGCTGGCTATTTCCCACTTGTGGGGCAGGTGTGCGTTCGACCGGGACTCTCAGAACAACGATTGTGGAATTCTTATTCGATGTGGTGGAGTTAATCTCTCTCTCATTTGATTTCACCTTGTTGACTATTATATACTTGCTTGTACTACTTACTGTAACTTTGTCTTTTGTTTTCTTATTTAGTTTGTTTTAATACCTTCGTGACTGAAAATGGTTTTTTTATCGACTTTCGAATAAAGAGCTTTAATCACTCTGTTTTATTTTCTTGTTATGGTGAGGGGTATTGACGATGTTATGGCAGTTGGTGTCATTAGATAAGTTGGTGCTTTGAATTTGATCACTTGAGTTTGGTGCTCTGACTGTCTTGTGTTTTGGTTTTGTGTTTTGATCGATTCGAGCACCATGCTTCGGTGCGTTATGTCAAATTCGTTGGGCACGGATCCGTTTCGGATCGGCCGATGCACCATGTTTCGAAGGTAGAGTGGTAGAATGCCTTTTGGTATGGCACCGATTATGAGAAGTCATTTATTGCGTACAACTATTAAGAACACTCCTCGATGGCATTTATTATATCACAACTTGCACAGTCTAGTTCCTACGTTGATTAGCCTTGGTTAGCCTTATGATTGGTCAGCCTTGCCTTCTGTCTTGTCTTGTGTTGATGGATTATTGGATACTGGATGGTGGTTGTGAATATTGATTGGCGGCTTCAGGATCTTGGCTGGTGGCGGGTCCACCATCAGTACTTTATTGATCCTGTGTTGTGCCTCTTAGGTTATTTGAGCGACCGAAGTCGCTTGCTTGTTGCCGCTGTTAGGTTTTTTGGGCGACCGGCTTGTTGAGAGAAGTCCTGGAGACCGCTGGAGGAGACTGGAGACTGGAGCCCGGCGGAGACGACTGCGAAGACCGCCCGGAGTCTCCGACTGCGGTATTTATACCCCCAGAAATGGGTGGTATTTATACCCGCGCCGGTGGGCGGTCCGCTGGAATGGCTGGTTGGAATGGACTGGCAATGCGGCAGGCGGCAACTTGAACGCAATTTCTGAGGCAGTTAATCGATTGGATGACGTGGCAATGAATCCACCACGAGGCATTGGTCGTATCATGACGAAACGTCATGACAGGCCTGCAATGCAATATGGTAGCGAGTGCTGGCCTCTGAACAAGAACCACGAGAAGCAGCGCTACTTCGCTGAAATGAGGATGCTCAGTGAGATGGGCCTGCGGCTGGACGCGGCTGGACAGGTCGATAATGCAGACTGCCCCTATCCAAATGAAGGTACGAGAACAACGTCTGTGATGGTATGGGCACCTTCTAAGGAGGCCACAGGATCACCCAATAAGAACAGCGATGGACTTCGAAGCACAAGGTAAGCGACCGCGAGGAGCCCCAAACTAGAGGTGGAGAGACGTTTTAGGAAAGAATCTCACCGAAGTCAGGGCCACGGCAGAAGACGCCCTGTATAGAATAAAGTGGCGAAGACTAGTAAGGACAGCGCACCGTGCGACTGCGCGGGACTAACGCTGGAGCGAAGAAGAAGAGACCATGTCTTCATAAGAAGGCAGGTCACTGCTCAGAATAGTGCCGATGATAACAAAACAAGCTAGCTCAGGAGGTGTCTTCGGCATGCATGCTGATAGCTAAGTTTGGATGTAGAAACAGCGGAGTAATGTGATGTGGTTCGCACTGCACTCGAGAGCGTCAAGGGTTAATGGTTCCGAAGACAAAAGCATGCCTAACATAAGTCGCAAAAATGCTGTGAAGAGGTTCGGTTTCTTGCAACAAGAGTAACAAATCCGGTTGTGAAGAACGAGGCCTAATTCACATCAGGGAACACAAAGGATTGACGTGAATTGGGCACTCAGGATTAGCCCTTAACCAGCGGATTAGTCCTTAACCGAAGCGCTTATGCAAAACATTGATCAGTCAAGGTGCATTGGCTTAAGCTTTAGCGGCTAATAATTAATAGAAAATTTGAGCCGTGCTTCAGGAATTGGAAATGATACCAAATAAATATCACTACCTAGACAAAAAACGTTATGACGTTATATGAAAGGAATCAACTAAGGGTGGGCAATTTTTCTGCAAAACTTTTATTTAACGCCAATATTCTGCAGCATAAATTACAACCTCAGCAAAGCAGTAAGAATGAGCGACTCACAGTCTTCAAGTGGCTTGATGAAATCGCTAATGCATATGTGCGGTTGGTCGTGCTCACGCCCAGACTGCTGTCGAAGACCGTAAAGAATTGCCACCCTGCGACCTTCGTCAAATACCTGAAAATGGAACAGTGGTGGTCAGGCTACTAAAATCAAAAGATTTTGTAGCTAATTTCTAGATGCACATTAAGAAGCCGTTTACTTTCAGAGTGTTCCGTATACTCTCAGAGTGTTATGCGTCATTGCGACATGAGATTAGATAGAATGAAAAGTTCTTACTAGGTGCGTCATAAACACGGTATCAAAGTAAGCAAGAATCAGCCAGAAGGGTGGAAGTGGTATAGTGGCAGGGGGCGCGGCTCATCACGCGCAGGGTCCAGGGATAAAATCCCTGGTTGGTGCACGTTCAGGTCAACTGAGCATTCCATCCCCTTGGGGTCGTTTAGTTTGTACCAGACCTGTATGAGAGGACAAAAACACTGACTCGTATACATCGGCCCGAACCCCCCCCCCCCTCCCCCCGAAGTCATTGTACAGGCCATATCGCATTCGAATTGTCACTACGATCACGAATGGAAGTAGAATACGTGGCGCATCCCAAAATGGCATTGATCACCGCCAAATGGTTTCTTGGTCTCAACAGCTGCAAGTCCAAGAGATGTAGTTGCCTTCGGCAGAAATCTTTTGCTGCCACCTCTTCTTCACTGCAACGAGTTGGGACGAAATCTACTGGACGGCCAGCTAACATTTTTTTCGTGAAGATCAGCCAAAAATTCTACATCTGGATTACCTCCGGGAATATGGGTGAGTAACAATTTAGAGATTGCCTCTCAACATGAAGAAGGAACAAATCATAAAGGAATGATGACTGAGGAAAAGTGCCGCGCCAATGTTAAACCATCATTAAGCCTTAGTGACTGGCAAGTTCGCCCGACGTCAACCCGATTGGACTTTCGAGAGAACAGCGGAGAGAGCGCTTCTGGAAAACATCATGGTCGATGCTAAGAAGAAATCTCCCAACGAACTTTACACGTCGACCTATTGCCGAAGCGTCTACGAGTGGTAAAGTCTATGCCGGAGGCAACTGCCTCTGAGATCTCACGTTTATACGTTCGCTTTCGTAAAGCGAATACTTGAAGAGTTCATCGTGTTCTCATCCGCGTTGTGTTTCGTGCGATGATTATTTTGCCACCGTATTTACAGCGCACCCCTTCTATGCCCCTAATAGGTCGAACCGTCTTCCAAAGATTGGAATCAAATTGCGAATTTCTCTATTATGCTCTAAATTTCACATTCTTACCGCCTAATCCCAGATAACAATTGCAAACATTGCCCAAATGTCCGTGGTATTCAGCTTTTTTTTGTTTCTTACCTGAATGTCGTCTCCGTCGGAGCCTGCATCAAAGAAGCCAACCACCGCATTAGCCCTGAGTCTATTCTCGCTTATGATCCTTCCTAACCAGTTCTGAGCATCCTAAATTCACACCAATTTAGTTTGTCCACCATAAATTCATAGAATTGATCGCGTATGATGAAAAACTCACGCTGTAGACACGTTTCGCCTCTTCACCCACTTGATCATCATTGAAAATTCGGGGATATGCACGATTTGGGTATTTTCCTCGTAGCTGCCACACGTCGAAAAATGGCTTCCAGTCGATAAATGGAAGCAGCTCACGAAGATCAAAGTCCACTATTTTGCGTCGACCGAGGAAGGATGGCTTCACTGGAATGCACGACTAGTTGATATTCATTCAAATATGTTAAGTACTCTTCCCATCAGCCGCATGTTCAGCCAAGTATTAGGCTGAGCAAAAAATATCAGCCGTCTTCGTTTCACTCATAAGTTTATTAACAAAGCCAATCAAAAACAGCAACAAAATCAAAAACAGCAACAAATGCATGATCAAAAAACGCTCTAGAACAGTCTTTCTGCAAGCCTGCCCATCACAGGCTTCATTGATTCTACGAGCAGATGCAGAAGCATTCGGTTTCTAGCCCCATTGCACTCATTTAGCATGTGCAATCTCTTTTATCTAGCGTGCATTCCAGAGTGAAGTAAATAATCTGGTATTGTACACCAAAGTGTACAAAAAACGCAAATAACGGAAACTCCGGTGAGACACTGAAGCAGCGAAGGTGACCGCTAGTGGGAAGACCTGCATCATACAGAGGTGCCCATAAAAAAGAGACACTCGACCACAAATCAAAACGACATTGATCATATTTTGCTGTATTCATGCCGAATGGCCCCAATGAAGAATGAAGAGCACATTCAAATCTTTCGGGAAAGTAGTAACAGTATTCTATTCCGACGATACCGATAGAATTTACATGAAAACGATGTTCACGGTTCGAGCTCAACGTGGTCCTCAACGAATCATGGACCATTACGAGGGTATTTGAAAAGCTGCTCAGATGCGGTCTTGCATATTCAGAGGAAAAATATTCACCTGTTAATCGATTGAAGAAATTGTGTATTAGCTTCAGGCTGGAGCGATTACGCTAGGCCTCCTTGAGCTCGACGGTGATGGCAGATGACGCCAGATTCTTGAGACGGCAAGCGCAGTGAACAGGGGCTTGCATCAGCACATGGAGGGACACTAGAGGAGTATGTTGCCGAAGCAAAGTGTTTTTTTTGCCCCCCCCCCCCTGTACATGGCCAATACGGGGAAAGCTGTGAAGACTTCCCCACCACACTCAACACTGGATTAAATACACTTTGCATTCAAACCGAACACTTTCAACCAGTAACTCTAAGGCACATTCAAATACACCAGGGACGGTAATAAAGTACCCTTAACTCCCAATTAGAAGTGGCGATTAAGGGTTACCATGGAAGAAGAAGTCAGAAAACCGGAAACTAACCCTAGACCAGAGAGATAGTCCATAATTCATCTTCGAATAACAAAAACAGTAAAGAAACCAAACAAAAAACTGAAAAGCAGGCTGCACAAAGCAGCCGAAGAATAGCCGCTTCTTTTAACTTCTACTCATTGGAGCTGGTTAGAGAAAAGAAAGACCATTTGAATGAGGAGGCGCAGATACCACGTGTGCCACCTCCAGTAAAAAGTCCTTCAGAGTACTTTTTACTAGAGGGTCAACGTGGTAAACGTGGTATCTGCGCTCTTTTTTCATGGTAACCCTTAATCACCATTTCTAAATAGGAGTTAAGGGTACTTTACTACCGTCCCAGATTGTATAATAGCTTCTTACACGGGAGACATCAAACATTGAAATAATCTACCATTGGAGCATGATCCAAGGTTCGGGCTCAACGAGTTCTCGGTGGACTGCGGACCATTACTACGTCATCCTATGCTGTTCAAAGGTCTTGAAAAGCATAGCTACTCTTTGTGGAGAACTGCCCACCCCTTAATCGATTGAATACCTTAATACCTTCATATTAGATTCAGATTGGTGCAATTACGGTAAGCTTCCTTGAGTCGACGGTGATGACGGTGACTTCATACTTCAAAGAAGGTCAGGGCAGTGAGGAAGGACGTGCTTCTGCACATGGGAGACGCCTGAAGAGTATTTTGCCCCAAAACTCCCATTAACGGTGGTACCCTGTGCTACTAAAACTTTGGTGATTGCGCCATGAGCATAAAGTTCTTATCCTTGCCTTTACATTGCAAAAGCGAATTTAAACGTAAGCGAATGAGCAGTGGAGAACACTAATACACATGCAGTCATTTTTGACCCTAACAAAGGTATTGAAGTTTTCACGCTGCGATTTATGGAAGATTTGTGAGCAGTCAAGTTTGTCATGAAGAAGCATACCTGGAGGAAACTTCTCAAAATCCACAACCATTCGTTTCGTTCTTGCCATCGCAAGAGTGGTGAAACGACGTTCCTTCAGTGATTCGTAATGCTCTTGACGAACCTAAACGCAATAGAAGTGATCCGCACCATTTCAAGTTACGTAGCATATTGTGTAACAAGAGACACACCTCTTCATACTCCTCACTAAGGTCAGCAATGAAAGCATCCCTGGTGGTTTTATCAGTGAGAGATGAACACTGAAACAAATAAAAGGGTGATGAGCTGGCCAAACTTGTCTCGTAAAATTGAGGACATTTATCGACGGTGCGTTATTTTCGCATTTTTCTAGAGCTATAACTACCTTCATATTCAAGCTTTTCCGCCGAAGTTTTTTGATTTGAAAAACTCAAATTCTCCTCTCTCCAATCATTGCTAAATGATCTTCGAAACTCAATTCAATAAAACTCTAGCATGTTTGAACTTTTTTTTTCTGTGCGAACGCGACCTTTGAACCTTCAAACGATCATAGCTTTGTTTAAAGTCATTCGCTTGGAAAGCTGAACACGGCATGACAAACTAAAGAATTCCAGCTTTCAAATGAGTACCCGAATGCTCTATGAAAGTCAGCAGTTTCAAAGTTTAGTCCCATTACGACTTTTTTTGAGAGACATTCTTCAAGCCATTTTCTTGAGAACGCGGTTTTTTTTTCAGGTTTCACGGGCGGTAACCTTCACGGAAAGCGATTTTGTGTTGAACATAGGATGAGTTGGAAGGCTTCGAGCATGAGCTTGCACTGACATCCCCTGCCTTGGTGTGCGTGCGCCACGCCTCGGCCGCGGTTCTGATTTGCTGTTTCATTTGATAACTCGTTTAAAAGGAAGCGCGATCTGATAGATGCTCTAGAATCAATTTTATACGTAACGTGCTGGCTATTATCCATGTTGTCTCATGTAGTACCCCAGTTTCACCTCAATTTCACATGTGGTTTCGTCATTAGATTCATACATGGTGCAAGCACTCTCATCGAATGTTTTGCCACTGAATACCACTGAATCTCAGGAATGCCACTGCCGACCAACGAGAGGCCCCCCTGCAAGCTCATCCAAGTACGACCCTCCCCCGTTGCTACTTATAGCAACATAGGATTCACCCTGGTTGTGACTAATTCGTACAGCGTAACAGAGGGATGCATTTCTTTCGAAGTCAATACCTGAATCTGTATTTGTTGCGTATACGATCACATCACAGCGTCAACGATCACAGCACAAATAACCATAAACTCTTGAAAACAATAACGATCATAAAATCTCGCAAATAACAATTATTCCCTGAAGTGACTGCTAAACCAATAAATATTCACATAACATGGGCAGATCAAATACACGACAGCAGGAAATGTTCTCGAATACAGGTGTTTTCGAGAGAAAGATACAACGCAGTTCAAGATACAAAAATAGAGAAAAACGGCATCTTAATGCCACACTTTGCATTCGAGCTCAAACTGCCCTGTGATTACGAAAGTTGGAAGTCCCATCTGTTGAGCTTGAAGTGATCCTTCATCGTGTTCATGTATTACAACAAAGCGACTTCGAGAGTAGACTAGGTTGAGGCAAACTAAGTTGAAATCAGCTTGAAGAGCGCTTAAAAAGCATAAAAGAGTTCAAAGGTAACAGCCGATCACAGAGATGGAATCAATCTACAGCAAATTTGAAGCTTGAAAAGCAAATATTAGTCATCCACTTCGTAACCCAATATTGGTGACAGCCACCGTTCGGTCTCCGAGACTGACATGCCTTCACGAGTCGCATAGTCCGATACCTTAACAGTTCACTATTATTTAGAACTTCTTAGTCCCCTCCAATTTTCCATCAAGAATGTGTTATTCATATCCATTTGGTACAACTCAGGGTGGTTGAAACGTATGACGCGGATTTGACGCGATTGCCGGCACTGAACCGTGGAGAATGTTTCAGAACTTTTGAGAGTTTCGAGCTGTGTAAGAAGTTCCATGAGTTCTTGGGCCTGAAGCTCGTCTTAACTCTCGCTAGGAAGATTTCTTCGCATTTACCCATCATCAAGAGACTGCCAAGGACGGTCTCCGAAGCTGAACAATTCGGTATTCCCTCTTCTACTTTTCAAAACATCTTCGCTGCTCTCAGTGGTAAAGTATACATCTCTGGGATTGCGAAAAGTCGAGAAGGGTGCACGCACAGAGGATTTAGGCAATCATCTATTCAGAAGAGCATCACACACAACGATGGAGCCAGCATGACACACATCGCTTTGAGCTCGGGATTGGCCGTCAGTCTTTTCAGAAGATCTCGGAAAGCAACTCTATTTTGAAGAATTACCCACTCTATCCATGCTGGTTTCTACCGGAGCAATCCGAGTTGGATTACGATTTGGACTGATGGAAAAATTTTTGCATCAAACTTCCCCGCGACAGTCAGAATCAGAGGCACGTACTGACAAGAAGCGAGAACAAGTCTCTGAAATACAGGATCCATGAGCATTCTGCACAGTGACCGCTTGCTCTTCAATGAAATCGGATTCCCTAATATGCTTTTGAAATGATCAAAGCCGTTCTGAACGCGCACTTCCCCGGTCAATAGCGCTAGGAATTGTGATTTCCCTCCCACGGTCTTAAGCTAATGGACTACTCTATGTGGGGGTTTTGGAGAGCAAGATCTCAGAGGAAGTCAGCTGCTCGGTGTATGCTCTGAAGTTAGCCCTTCAGAAGACGTGGGACGACATTGCCGTCGGCTACCTGCGGCGCACTGGTGTTTCTGTCGTTGACGTCAGAAAGCCTCTAACAAAGAAGAGTCGTACGTAGAATATTTTGTGTCCTAATGATCAGTGCTCAACTCTGTCTTTCTGCAAAGTTGGTTTCTGAATCGAGTGCCATTTTTATAATCGAAAACATGGCGTCCTATACTTTTCGGCCACTCTGTAGATTGGTCGCACGTTGAAATTGTAAGCGGAAGAGGTAAATGAAGCAATGAGTGTTAGCGATACATAGTGGTAAGAAAAAGCCTAGAGCAAGGGCTTGAAATCCGAAAAACCAGACCATCAATGTGACCGCTGATTTCTACTTTAAATGAGCCAGTGACCATCATGTGGGCTAGCGTACCCGAGAGCTAGGCATCATGCCTAAATTGATACGGCATAACTTAACAAAGTAGAAACGGCTGCATAAAATGAAGCACTGATTCGGAGTGAAACGAACAATAATGACAACAATAACGTCATTCAACATGCTTCTTTATCAATCAGCTGCTTATTCAAAGGAGGACGTTGCGATAAATGGTAGTGTGTCCCCCAAGAGGCCCACCGGCGGCGAAGGAAGAGACGCAGATGCGACAGGGGACGAGTCGCAGCGCATACTGTAGCGGTTAGGCGTCAGGTTAAATAAAGTGTATCATACTATGGCTCATATCACACAGCATGCGCGGCGACTCCTCCCTGTCGCATCTGCGTCTCTTGGTTCGCCGCGCGGTGGGCCTCTTGGGGGACAACCTAAATGGTAGGAGGAGGGGAGGTACGCATACTACAAAAGGACGGCGGGCCCTACAGTTAGTAGAGACGTGTGTTGCCGCGTAGCCAACCCAGCCCTGACTAGTGCCACCTGCTGTGACCAGGCCTCTTCCGCCGTATGCTCTGTGCTTGTGAAGAGGTGTTTCATGATGAGCGGCCGTTTTTTTTCAGAATTTCAAGATAATGCGTTGTGAAGGGAGGATAATGTTTGTTGGAATGATACCGGCTATTGGGATCGGCCCGTGCGAAAGAGGTCACTGGCTCGTCTAAAGCGGAAATCGTCGGGGAAAAGGTTCATATTTCTCGGTTTATGGGTTAGTTTATCTCAGCTTTTTATAACCAGTACACGCCCTGTCCTCTACTCCCAGCTCTAATAGGAAACGATTTTCACATCATCGGCCTTCAACGACGGTCCCAACTAGGAGAAAGGGCTTTCTAGGTCACGGCTAGCGCACCCTTCGCCGCAAAAGCCTCGTTTCCCGCTATTATGAGCCTAGCCCCTCTTTGTAGAAGGAATCTTTCCGCTTCTGCACTTCCAATTCATATTTTTTGCGAATCAGTAAAATAAGATTACCTGATCTTTATCAATCTTTCCAACAGCAAAATAAGAACTGGCGGGACTGGCGAAGTAGAGACCACTGACAGAGGCTGCTGGAAGCATGGCGAGATGTTCAGTCAATTGCAGTTCACAGTCGGTTGCCTAAAACATTCTCTACATTTGAGAACGCAACAAACCCGTTCTTTCGTAGGACATATGCAGATTGTTCCAAATTTCTCTCCAAAACACGAATCAAGTGAACAAAAAAATCTGTTGGTGATCAGCTGTGCACATCTCGTGCAATTTTATACCCAAGCAAATTCCTCGAATCCGATTGGTTTTTAAGTTAAGTTTGAGGTTTTTCGCAGTTAGTTGCGATTCAAACATTACGTAATACTTCCCGTGTAGGTGTGGTACCGATTACACAACAAAAACGATTTTTCACCTTATACCATTTTTCAACAGGGAATTCATCATAGCATAGTTTGGACTAAACTTACATAAAATAGAAAAATTGGAACAAAGTGGATCTATCAATGGCAGGTGAAAGTGCAGGTCTTCTTTAACAGGAAAAATCAACGGTTATCCATAGGTGATATTCAGGGCGAGCTGTTTCAGCCAAAAATAGCCTCTCAGGCTCGGAGTGACAACGAAATCGCCCTTTCCAAGGGTTGGGGGCAAACCCAGTAAACTTACCGAAAGCTTCTTGATGGTCCATCAAGATAGAGAAAAAACATGAGAAAGTGTTTCAAAGTATGAGACCACTGAAGTAATAGGTTGTCGGAAAAGTCTGCGCATTTTCTTCTTCATCTTGAAAAATCATTGGGGACCGTTTTGAAACATTAACTGTAAGACGGATGTGAGCGATGGTCAATGCTCCCTTCAGACCATTTCTGCCGTAGCATTTCACCGCGATTATAGCTGGAAAAATCGTCTTTCACTGGAAGTATGTTTAGCTACTCCTGCTTTTGTGAACCCAAAAAATCATTAGACGCGACGCGGCAAGAAGCCCAGACGCTACAATGGACCTCCCAGTTGCTTTCACAACTGGAGATTATTCGGTTGCCGAAGTCAGGACACTTGAGAAAAAATAACAAATGGGATCAGCCCGCTACACTGAGCGATGAGTGCCTTCCGAAGCTCTATGGAAGCAACCCTTGGTGCAGTGCGCGGGAACTGGCAGAGAATTCTCCGCGTTATCACAGCGCGGTAGCGGTTTCTCAATCGGCCTTGGAAAGAAGAGGAAGCAATATCTCGCGATCTGACTGACTACAGGCTATTGAGACGATGAAAATTGCATGGACATTTTGATTTACCGCCTGCGTCGCATTTGATTCGAAAACTTTGTTGTTGATAACTAGAAGTGGAGTCTTCATCTTAGCCACACACAAACGCACCACTGGCTCAGACGTGTAGAACCAAAGATTCCAATGCCGATTCCACCACTGCAACCTGGGGGGGGGCAACTTTTAGGATTGGCGAAGCTGCAAACGCATTGCTCCCTAAAAGCTGATGCCGACGAACTCTACTGGTGTTGGTGAACGGTGATGCTGGAAGGTTGAGCTTGCCGGCACTACGCTTGGGACACGCGGGAAAGTTTACTTTATCACGGCAACGTTTTCCTCGAGTTACGAAGAAGGTCCATCGAAAGTCTTCATGCTCGTCAGGGGACGTTCTGCGCCGCCTGGTTATTCAGCAAACCTAGCTCTGTCACATTACCATTAGCCTCTGTTGCTGTCAAACCAAATGAAAGAGAGGTAGTCCGATAATCCGGACCTACTCGGAGTGGACTTGTTCAGGTTTTTTCCTTTGAAAGCGCAGGATTTCTGAACAACTGGCAAACATACGCTACGTGCTGAAAGGCAATGTTTCGTCGATTAGGTGCATGTATTTGTAATTGTTGGCTGTACTAAAGAAGAAAAATGAGTACGAAGTTGACAGAGTTGACAAATGCGCAAAGGCTTTTCCGACAACCTAATATTAAACAGTTCTCTACCATGAGATGTTTCATATTTGATTGAGCCTCCCATTACTTCTTACCTCTACTCTTCTATTCGGTACCTAATTTCGCTCTATTATAGCAGTGGATCTGATCTAATAAGTTATTATAGAAATGCTGGACTCTAAAGACGATATAGCTAAAACGCTAGACCGATGGATTGATGTTCCCGCTAAGCTCGTGAGACATAAAACTTACAGACTTATGCATTTTTCTGTTTCGACGTCTTGATATTTACCTTTTCGGATTGCGCTTTCAGTTCGTAGTGAACACCCGCTTACTACACTTATAAGAGGAAAGCGTGGTAGACGCAGCAACGCTTGGCAAGAACACCAACATCCACTAAAGAAGGGCAATAGCATTCGAGAGAAAGCTAGATTGAAAAAAACGAAAGTAAGCAACTAATGAATAACATTGAATCTACAAGGGGGAGGGGGCAATGAAAAAAAGACATTTTGTCTCCGTACTCAAACGGATTTAATTACACTTAGCCCTACCTCGGCGGATCGTGTACCATTATGACGGTCTCTTAAAGGCGGGTTCTAAGGGGTTTGCATATTTAGAGCAGATGTCCCTTGGAAACCCTCCCACATTAAATCGATCCAAGAAATTATGTAAGAGCTTCAGGCTGAAGCTTTTACGGTAAGCCACCGTGAGCTCGACGATGTTGACAGATGACGTCATATTCTGAAGACCGTGAGGGTAGTGATGGAGGGCCTGCGTCTGCTTATAAAGGGACATTTAGGGGATATATTGCTGAAGAACTTCCGTCAACAGCGGCAATTCCTGTGAAGAAAAAAAGGCGAAAGGGCGACATGGGCAAAATGTCTTTTTCTTTGCCCCCCCCCGTATATTCCCTAAAGGACCAGAATAAACAAGTTTTGGTACCCACTCACTGAGCTATTGACAAATTCATCCAAGTGGTCCTGAAGGTGCTCACCTGTAGTAAATCCCACAGGGTTCGTTTCTCAGTGTGATCTGGTTGAGTGGGATAACCGGGTGCTGGCCGTATCCCATGATACTTCACAGCAAGAAGATCAGCTTCAGACAACATCTAATAAGAAATTTCATCAACAAGCTATTTGTTATAAAGCAAAGTAAGAAGCAACAAGGACAACAACATTAGAACTTCATATTGGACAGAACAGATAATAGCGTCAGAAAAACATAATATACCTCATCCTTCGAATATCCCCAGAGCTCTATCCGAACCTGTCTGTGAAGGTATTCCGCGAACGCTTCCGCCAAACGATCAGCAAGCGCCTGTAAGCGTTATATCTGAGCACCCTGGATGTTGCACTTGGTGCTCAAAAGTTCCGCCTTTGAGATGCGCCATGCATTTAAATTCCATTTGAATTGTAGTGACGCTCGAATGCCGTCTGTTGTATGAAGTAAAAAGCGAAGAACAATATTATGCAAATCGGTGCTCTTTCTACCAGCCCGAATTGTGGTCAGTCTCACCACAGAGACTATGAAGGGATAAAAAAACTTTCTCGAAAGGAATTCGATTCGCGATTTTTTGGAGTAACTGATCATTTCAAAAGTGGACGCTAGCTGTCGTCCCATTCCTGTCTCCAACTTGAATGAATAAAGTCAAGAAGAAGGTAATGCAGTGAGAATTTGACTACTAATCATCATTCAAAACTTGCGCAATTCCCATTCACAAGAATGCGCCACGGCTAGGATTTTTACAAGTGCGCCTTTGCGATGGAAAGGCACCTCATTAGAAATCAAGGTGGAGGTGGTCAGTTGTGGAGGGATGAAGAAAAACAATGAGAAACGACCAAGAACCCAAGGAATGGGACCCCTTCCCTGCCCATTGATTCCTGGATTGATGCAACCCTTATCGGTGCTGCCCTCTTCAACGCTGACGCTCTCATTGCCAAAGGCTAGAGTCAGACGGCTAGAGGCTAGGCGTGAAGGCGCGAGCGGCGCGGAAAGGGCTGCTCAGGTATGCGCTTCACAGCAAAAGGCCCCCTCAAGAGCCCGCCTGCCTTTCGACTTGGTATATTCCCCTTCTTCCACCTCCTACCTTCGTGGAATCCTCTATTAATAACTCTAAATGGAAACTGAATGCAATTCATATCTCAAAAAGATGATAATGGAGAACACAGCAATTTCACTTCGACGATTCGTACCTTGACCATAATGCTAGCGTAATCGTCATGATTCTTCTCCAGTTCTTTACAATATTCTTCGGCACCAATACCAGCACTGCAGGCAAATAATCCCAAATAGTCTGAAGGCCGCCCTAAAAAGTAGAACTGTTATTGAATGTAATCATAAAACTTTAGCTGTTGCTGGTTTTGGTTTTGTGAATTTTTTTTTTCAGATATTTAGTTCCGCGAAAGAGAAGAAACATATAATGCTACTTATGCGCTCATTTTAGAAGCAAGGCGTCCCTATGATATTTTAAACAAATTGATAGTGGCATTCAGAAAACCAAATACTTTTCAGAGTGATGCAGGACGTCTCATAAGAAGGTAGACGGAGCTCCTGACACTAGATAATTTGGTGAAGGGCCTCATGGAGGGACCACTGAAGACCATCCTTCATGCTGACGACATCGCCCTGATAGAGGATAGCAGAGAATAACTCCAGGTCAAGGTGCAGAAATGGTAGGAAGTGCTGATAGATGATGCCGACTGAATGCCAAGAAGACCAAGTTGCTGAGCTCCGAAGATTGTACGGAACCGATGGTCGACGGCCACGGAGAGTCCATCGAAAGAGTGGAGGGCTTCCGATACCTTGGGAGTGATCTAGCAGCCGACTGTAATGTGAACCAAGCAGTGAAGGCATGGGTCAACGCGGCATGGATGAAATGGAGGGAGTAGTGGAATCCTCTTCGATCGATGATGCTCCAGAACGCTCAAGGGGAAGGTGTACCGGACAGTCGTGAGGCCTGCGATGCTATACGGTAGCGAGTGCTGGTCCCTGAACAAGAATCACGAGAAGCAGCTTCACTCCGCTGAGATGAGAATGCTGAGATGGGCCTGTGGCCTCC
>KZ345098.1:82282-95947 GCA_002352805.1 Teladorsagia circumcincta
AACGATTTCATGAGCATAGCAAAGGGAATGGAACATAAGCGTTAGTTTCGGTATAAGTAATCCTACACACAAGACAAAATGATCACCCTCTCCGTGGAAGATTCCTTTGAGGTATCGTTTTCTGTGGTAATGGGGGCGGAGCCTTTTCCGCGCAAGATGCCTTTAATGAACTCTCAGCAGGACCTGAGTATGGAATCGGTAAATGAATTTACAGCCTATACAGGCAACTTCCTCCTTTTTCTTTAGATATTTTAGATATGAAGGGTTTCTCGCCTGGAAGTATGGCTCTTTCTCTTGCCGAAGGTTTTCTTACCCTCTAACATAATGTTCCGATAACGTTTAGGATATGCGTATGGATTTCTCCTTCCGTCAAAAGCACGCCATGTTGTCGAGAACACTGTTTCACAGTAGAGGTGCGACGATTTGTGTAAATATATTGCTAAAAGACGAAGTCAGTACCGTACAGCTCCCACACCTGTAGATGCATAACACCTTCTGGAATCCTGTTGCATCTCCGTTCACCACTTTTCCAATCATATGTACTGCTCCAGCACCTTTTACGGACTACATAACCGAGCCTCCACCCCATTTCACGTACGGCAGCTGATACTTTGGATCGGAATGCTTTCTGTCAAGACGCCACGCATGCATTGTACCGTCGCCGCCCAACATTCTGTATTTACTTTCGTCGCTCCAGATGACGGCGTGGTCTTTCGAGGTTCCTCAGTTCAAGCCTGCTCAGACCCATTCCATTTTCTATCACTTGGCAGTCAAACAACTTCACGGGATTCAAGAAGTGGTGAATGCGGATGTAACAGTTGGAAAATCGAAGGTGTTGTGCATCTAATGGTATGGCATCTGTGCGGCACTTACTTCGCCTTTTAGCAATAGATTTACACATTGCATCGCACCTCAACTGTGAAAGGGTGATCTCGACATCATGGCGTGCTTCTGACGGGAGGAGAAATACATACGAATTTTCTGAGCATCATCGAAACACTATGGGAAGTATTTGGAGACTTTTGGCAAGAAAAAGAGCCATAGTTATAGGCAAGAAATCCTTCATATCTGAAGAAAAATGGAGGAAGTTGTCTCTGTAGGCAGTCAATTCATTTATCGATTCCATACTCATGTCCTGCTAAGCTTTTAGCAACTTCAGAAGCTTATCGACAAAGTGTCGCATCAGCTCAACGATATTTATCATACGATCGATTGTTTGATGAGTTATAAGATTTCTACAATAATTTGAAACTTATTGGATTTTGGTTGTGCTCGGGAATTTTTAGAGGATTTTTTTCTCTCTCCACTCTTGTTCCTATTGAACACTAATATGCTGATTTTGTATGAAAGGCTTGCCTACAAAACATATCGAAATTTGAACCGAATTGATTTAGCAGGAAAGAAGTTATGGCCGCAAAAGCATTTGGCCGAATACGTTTGAGCGCCACTGTATGTATATCTCAAAATTGCGCCAATTTTTCGTTCAATCCTTCGATTCATTTGATTGTTATTGCAGGGCTTTTTCTAAAGGAGTGTCTGCTGCATCGTAATTGTATCGATATTTGTTCCATGTCCGGTCTTCTTGAAACCTGGGCATTCCAATTATGTCTTGCTTCTGCTTGGCCTTCCAGGTTTGTTATGGTGGAATACTTTATTGGTCGACATTTCGAACGATTCGTCGTTATCAAGACCTCTTACGGCTCTACCAGTACAGGATCCCCACTTGGTGTCGTGAACAGCTGACGTAAACTGTATCGATATTGATATTCATCGGTATTGCTCCAATGAACTGTTCTCCGAAAAACCTTTCAAGAAGGTCTGAGATCGAACTGATGTGTTTTTGCGTTTGTAAGTGACAGTGAGACGTGTACTGTAACGCCGGTGATGAATAAAAACAGGAATAAATCTTAACAAGGGCGAAGATAAAGCCCTGGTCTCTAGTACCACCAAACAACATAGCACTGAATTGTGGGCGGGCTCAATGATGTTGAGCTGGGCCCAATGCTGCATCCTACGGCTTTACCGCTTCGTCTTGCCTAATCATAACGACATTTATGTACATGCTCTCTGCTTGAGCACCACTACATTTTTTTACAGGTGCAGGCTTAACTTCAACCATAAATCCAGGACCTTGCCTTCAGAAGTGGAGGTTACGATTAGATAGCGGCCCATCAATTAAAGCAACAGTGTCATGACGAATTAGAGGAGTGAAGTGGTCCGTAAGGAAGTTGTAGGTAGGGAGTTGACGGATGATGAAGAAAAAAGGAAGAAAAACGCCCATAAGGCTTTAAAACGGAGACCCTCCTTCCAAGGCTTAGGAATGAAGCGAGAGGCGCGGCGGACAAGCTGTCTGAACGCCGCACTAAACGCGCCCCAATTGCTATGGCTGATTGATAGCTATCAATCGCTATTGCCAACTACAGGCCGATGTCAGACTTTGCGAATCGCTAGTAGCGAATCGCGCGATTCGCAAAGTCTGACGTAGACCACAAGAAGAAACGGATCTCTATCAGCAAGGGAAGGAGCATGGTGATTTAGAGCGCGTGGCGCGTTTAGAATCAGAATAGCATATTATTTCATGTAAACGTGTAGGACTAAGCCTCAAAAGGGAGGGAGAGCCCGCGTCCGAGAGCATTCCCCGTTTACTTCGAGAGGAGGGTCTTCCTCCATTGTCCTAGGCTTAGTCCTGGCTGCTCAATAGGTGAATATTACTTCTAATAGACGTTTATGTCATCCAGCACGAGAAAAATACATAACACAAAATGCCTAAAAAAATAAACTAGGATTGAAGCTGATGGCAGCTCGCACTTTGAAGGGCTCCTTGAGCCAAACTGGCAGTGGAGCACACACTGCACCGCAATGCCCGCGCTCACCGGATATGACCCTAAGAACTTCAGATGTGCTGAAATCATCGTCTGCGAAACGCAAACGATGATTTTAGAACATCTGAAGAAGAAACAAAGCGAGGGAGAACGTTTTCCTTTAAAGGACCAACCTGAGAAACTCTCAGTGGTCCCGCAACGTCTCCGCAGCTGACCAAGCCATCACCACGGCTGGGAGACAGCGGCTATGATCGGAGCCGCCCATTCTGATGCCGCCTCCGCCCATATCCTGCCGTTGGTCGCCTTTCCTACAAGCTTCCCAAGGTGAGTTTTTGTTCAGTTTCATTTCGAATGTGTCCAACTAAGGATAGTGCTTCTCCCCGCCCCATTAGCATCAAATTTTTAGAGCCCCCGTGACACTGTTGCTTTAAGGTAGATGTGGTCGGTGGTGTGTTGCCGTGATGAAGGAAAAGCCATGAGATACGGTCCAGGAACAGCAAAACGGGATCTCTTCCTTGCCCGTTGATTTCCGCAATGATGAGAGCCTCATCGCTGTATCCCTCTCCAACGTTGAAGCTCTCTCCGGCTAGAAGGTCAGACAGCGAAAGGGAGCCGTGCCGCATCGAAAGGGCCATGGGAGAGCCATGCTAGGCGCGGAGTGTATACTTCGCTACGAATTGCGTATCGGTCCGCACCCTTAGGTGTCCGTCTGTCTTCCTCTAAGTTTCCTCTTCTTCGACCTTCGACCTTATCGTGCAATTCTCCTTGAAGATGATTTGCCACTGTATAAGCTCTGATGTCATTGGACCTCTGAAAAGCTTTTATCCACACATTTGTCTTATTTTCTATCGAGCAAATGGATCAAATACGAATTGAAGTATATTCCGACTTCATGTAGGGCGCTAAGAACGCTAAAACTCACCGCGAGCTTTCATTAGCTTTTCTCAATGCTTTTTTTTCCATGGTTCACTGTTGCAATCGAGAGACAAAAGAAATGGAGTGTAACTATTTATTGCCGAGTACTAGTTGACATTGACAATGACAAACAACGAGATTCCCTCTCCTTCCACCCCTCACCGACCTCCCGAATCTGAGAAAATCACTGATCTCTTTCATCAGACTGGTCGTTTCATTTATTTTACCGTCTCTAGCGAGGACTGAAGGGAAGCTGCTGATTCAGAAGCGGCGACATTGGTGGAGTTGAGGTGAGTGACCCATTCCTGAGGTTTCCACTCCTTGATTCATTAGCTTGGGCAACACTTGGTCATATGCGGACCCATAGTGAGCGGATAGGTAACATTTCGAGTGTTTCAAGACGCTTTCAGGCCCTTGATAACGACGAGTTAGTCGAAAGGTCAGGCTTAATAAAGATTCCAACGTACAAAACCTGTGTGGCACAGAAAGAATAAACAATCTTTCATGAGGCTTTGAATATCTAGAGATAAAAGAATAAGGAAAATTTAGATCATTTGCACTTGCTCTGTTTTGAGAGAAGAGAAAAGGTGAACATTGGTGCGGACGTGAGTGCGTGTCGGCGACATAAAGGCCGAGCAAGAGCGAGGAGAGGACCAGCAGTTGTGGTCAGCGCCGCTGCCGCTCCGCCAAAGTAGTAGTGTGTTTGCTAACACGCTATCATCTTTGCAATCAGTAGTGCCGGAAGGGATACTGTTGTATTGTGTACACACGGTGGATAACAATTACGGTAACAACACGAACTGATCATAAAAAGGCAATGTTGTCGAGACGTCTCAAATTAACAACACCATGATGTTGATGGAAGCTTGTCAAAGAGAAATCAGTACTACTCCTTGGAGTAGCCGCTCCCTGCATTCATGATTAAAGACTTAATAAGACTTTCTAGAAGATCATCGACCCTGCTGTGCGTAGGTGTTTTCGAGAAGGTACAAGGCTTTCTCTAGCGACTATTCAATATGTCGATGTTCCTATTATGCTTCTAGCATGCTTTATCTTCGACACACTTAATACAGCACGAGCACTTCATAGAATTGAGGTGGGAGAGCCTTGTTGCCCATTCTTCAATATGTTGAATGCATGATATTCTGCGGACACCAACTTTTGGATAGTCTGCGTATCGTGGGTGGGCGCTCAAATTTGCTTTTTGATCTACACCTTCAACCGAGGCAGAAGGGATTGGAGATGAGTTATACCTATATTTTATACCTCGAGCAGCCGTGGTCCGAGGTATCTTCGAGTCGTGATTCCTGCTGTCGTGATTTTTGCGAAATCCATCAGGCTGGCTGGCTTTCCTTTGCATTAGTTCTGCTGCTGTTCCTACTCAAGAATATTCCTGCAGCGGAACATCTTTCACCAGGGAAAATCGATTGACAAACGGAGCTCTTCACTGAATCGAGACAATGTACTACAGTATCCTTGCTTCCTTTCAATTTTTTCGCATCGGTTAGAAATTAGGCATTTCGATGCTCGTCAACCTTTTTATCAGAGCATGTGCAAGCAAATGTTGCAAGAGATGCGCTCGATGGCAGTTTCAGCGACGAAACAACGGATTGAGCGAGCTGGCTTCCAGCGCTTCTTCGCATTTATCTTCGAGGGCTGCAGAAGCGATCCTTTCAGGTTTAGGCCTATTGGTTCTGGTAAACAGTGAAATGACCTTACCAGGGAAGGCATTGAACTTCCCATGGAACTTCGAATCGAGACCTAGGTATATTGATAGAGCATTGAAGGGTGACTACAAATATGGGAGTGAAAACTGCAAAACGAACCTGCCAAGAGACCGGTGACCTGTCAAAACTGGCTGCATATGAGTATGTATGGATAAAGATATCTAGCAGCGGGCACTTTTGTGATGCCGTAGTGTAGTGGTAAGGCTTTCGCTTGGTATGCGTCTGGTCATGGGTTCGGTTCCCGTCGAGGACAAAATTTTTGCAAATCATGCTGCGTTTAGTTTTGACATATACTAGGATGAGGGCCTTGTCAGAACGTGGAGATCGAGTGTTTGACACGGCAAATAGAATTGTTACTCATGTTACTGATGCACATCTTCATTGATCATGCCGTTTTCTCCTGCGAAGGTAGTCTCAATACTTTTCGCTGAATTCGGAGCACCGCAAGACAGGAGTCCAGCAATCAGCGAAGAGAGGAAGATCGCAGCTAGGATTGCTGTTATTCTTCGTGATGGAATTGTCGCTGGAGTAGAGGTTGAAACGGATGAAAGCTTGGAGTCCGACGTTTCTGATGAGTCAGACTGGGACTCTTGTGATGAGGTTGAAAGCAGGGAATGACAACGTCGTCTTTTTCGGCGTATGTATGTAATGGATTAATAAAAATGTGTAAATTTGTCCTTTTCTTCTAATTCTAAACCTACGCTGAAAATTGAAAAACTACCACACAAGGCTACACCATCTTCAATATACGCGTTAAGTGTAATAGTAGCTGTAATTGACTACTCATGCGAATAAATGTCAAAAGATGGAGTAGAAGCTCTGACTGGGCACCAAACATGATTTGCAAAAGTTCTGCCCGCGACGGGAATCGAACCCATGACCAGGCGCATAACAAGGGAGAGCCTTACCACTACACCACAACGGCACCGCAATGCCAGCTGCTAGATATCTTTATCCATATATACTCATATGCAGCCGAATTTGACAGGTCACAACTTGCTTGGCAGGTTCATTTTGCAGTTTTGACTTCCATATTTGTAACCATCCTTCAATGCTCTATCGATGCACCTAGGTCTCGATTCGAAGTTCCTTGGGAAGTTGAATGCCTTCCCTCGTTAGTGATGGTGGACGACAGAAAATTCATCTAGCCGTTGGTTGTCATGGAGTGTAACACAATCAAACAGCTCCGGGAGCGAAGCGTGATTGTTACTCGACAAGTTAAGGGATTGTCCATTCCGAAATAGACTCGTGTGACGAAATCCAAGAAGGGATTTTCAATTGTGAAAACAAATACAAAGCATATACATAGAAGGCTCCTGGTGTCTAAATTGAAGATTGGCAGCGGCACCCTCCTGTCATCGTAATTTTTGCCCACCATGTAAATAAAATATTTGCGCTACGGAATTGAATTTTTTCCAATGTCAAAAAAAATCAAGAAGTCTATGTAATAGGCCCTCAAATGTGCGCAAACAAGCTGAAATTGATTTCAGTGAGTCCGTATCCATTACTACTGGTTTGATCACCGCGACTTTCTCTTTTTTTTACAATATTGCCGTTTATAGCTCCAAAGATAACTTAGGAAATCTGTTCAACAATCTCATGGTCTAAATACAGTTTTTTCTGCACTTTTTGAATTTGTATCCCAAAGCTTTGGAAAAAATGGACGTTATTTTCTTCATACCACAAATGAAATTTTCTAAATAATCTACACAGCTTTTAAAAAGTAATCTTGTCTGCAACAGAGAACACGAGGGAACAATCAGCAAGGATCAAAATCAATCATAGGATCTGCTCTCATATCCGCCTTATTCGCCGACCTAAACCCCTACAGATCACCACGTCAATCGGTCCTTGAAAAACAGGCCAAAAACATATGATTTGCCCAAATTGGAGATGGCCAAATTTATAGAATTGGCCAACAATCTGGCAAATTTATCATGATTTGGATAAAGTGGTGGCTGTTGTTGAAGCGTGGATTGCCTCCAAGAATCGTGACTTCTTCGCTCGTGGAACCGACCGACTGTCGGAGAGGGAGTAGTTCTTGGAGTGGATGGTGAATTCGCATCAAAATAATCGTTCGTTCTTTCCCATGAAGCACTCTGTCTTGAAGGAAACTATGAAGAATGGACATGGTTTCTTCAATATAGACTGGAGACGACAAGACGTGACCTCTGATCTGAGATAGTTGGACGAGAACTTGGATTCATCCCAATGAACCCACTGTGGAAAAAATGGGAGCAGGGAATATGCTTCACATAAAGGACAATCGAGTCAAGGGGCTGGAAGAAGGGGTGTTGTTAAGTTAGTATTATGTGCTCAAAACTCTCTTCCTAGATGTGAAGAATATTTTCGTAGTAGCTACTGGTTTCACCACAACGAAGTGTGTAGAGCCAATGAGTCTCTTCGCCTGTTCTCGCACACCGCGATTCATAGTGGTCTGCGCAATGTTGGTGAAAGTACCTGAAAGTGAAATTGCGTTATTTACTGCTTCAACGTTTCTCTACTCAATATTCACCAGCCCATAGTAGAAAAAGAAGGTAGAAGGGACCGATATGTATGAAGATGAAATCGCCGTAAATGCTGACGACATAAATGATGACGCTTGGACACGTAACGAATACTAAGGAATTCAGTAGAATTGCAGCCGATGTGCGATTGGCCTGAATGTTTGAACTTCTTCGTAAACTTTCTTTCTCCCCTCTCGTTCAATGTACCTGCACGAAATTGCACTGCTCTCTCACTGTGCGTGTAGGATAGTTTCCCAACTTTTGTTGAAAAATTCTCAGCTTAACTAGGAACAAAACCGTCAGTACAAACGCGAGAAAATTCAAAACCTAAACAAATACTGTTTATTCATTGAAACGGAAATCACTGAAGTCCTTCTCACCAGATTGTGCATGCCAAAGTAATACGACAAACTGGGGCTGGCAAAACAGCCCATTGCAGCACAGTTTGGTTTCCGTTCATAAGTCGTAAGAGTGTGCCGCACAACAAGATCAAACACCACCAGAAGAAAGCTGGCCGTCAATGAAACATAAGCATATGTGGGAGGAGCTAGCTTGCGGTAATAAGTTGGAACAAAAAGAGCCTGTAATGACGTTATTGCTTACACAGAATTGTTGCTGGCTATCACCCTTCACACACTTACCAGATTCCGCTCGATCGCAGCGCACATGGTCAAAGCTAAGTGGAATTTCACGTACATAAATAGTGGCTCACTTAGAATTACGACAGAGTGTGGATCAAGGTCAATGTACGTTGAATCCCAATGCGACACCAAGTATACTGTGTATGGTATAGCTGAAATATTTTGTTTAGCTCCATCAGGGCAACTCCTAACAGTTGTGTAGGTGTAGGATACTTACTAGTGACAGCATGGAGGCAGTCTACAACACTTAGGAGGACGAGGACCCGCGAACAAGAGTGCCTCTCCGTTCTCAACGCTCTTAATGGAGAACGAAATTACGGTGGGTTCCTTTACAGCAATGACTGAACACAGACTACATACCTCCTGAACAAAAAAAGAAAGAAGACGCTGGACAGAGTTGTTGTGAACTGGAGCAAAAGGATCGCAATATCCACTACAAGGAACGTGACGGCGTGGCTCATCTTATACCATTGTCAATGCGTTTCATGCGTTAATTACCGTGCATCAAACGACTTTTCCGGATTTCCCGACCACGTATACTTCGAGTCGTTCAAAATGTTATAGACGCAGCAAACCTGGAGAAGCTTCCGCTTAATAAATTGGTTGGGATATTCCTTCCACGATCCGAGAGCGCATTCAAGCTCAACACCCTCTAACGAGAAGCAGGTTTCAAAAAACGCGGAAACGTTTCGAAAACATCAAGACCGACGCTGTAGTGACCACTAGTGTGACTTTCGTGGAATTACCCACTGACTTGGTGGGTGGATTACTCGGTCTGCTTGTCTTATGAGTCTTATCGTTATGGTCGTTATGGTTCTGTCCGTCAGGTGACTCCCAAGTACAACGAAGGTGAGAGGGCTTTCGGAACTGTGAGTTACAATGGATGGTGTTGGCCGTCTTGATAAACTCCGACAGTCTCTTACCCTGCTTGTTCCATTCCAATTCTTCAGTGCCGATGTGAAGTTCTTCAGCCGTTCTATGGGCCAATCTTCCGGTGACGTTGCTGATAATGACCTCGAAGAATAGATGCTCTTCCCTGAAGCTCTTTCCTGCAGAAATTCTCCAATTTCAAATAAAAAGCTTCGTGTTTCTCTTTGTCGTAGCTAAATTTAGGTGCGTAGACGAGATAGTCAAAGCAGGGGTTGAAGCGCATCTTTTCAATCTCAAACATCCGATTCGCCTTGCTGTCGCATACTCTTAGGAACAGTTCTTCTCGAGTATCGAAAACGGCGTGCAGCGGGCGGTGCCTTATCGTCTCGGTCAGTCCGATGACGTCGTAATTGACATTCCGGCTTGCACCATCAAGCCTTCGTCGCGAGCTTCAGATTCAAGCTCCTTCCACTGAAAGTACAGATCGCCATCGTAGTCTTTCTTTGTCAATGAAGCCTATCTGAGCTCGAGCTTCAGACAGCTTCTTCCGACTGATCCTCCTTAATGCTGCCGTGTTGGGGGTCCATTAAGGTTCAGGGGAATGAGGCCCATTTATCTTGCTGTTTTGGAATATTGAAGGCACACGAGTAGCTTGGCAGGCTCTGTCGTGTGGGCTAAGTAGACGTCCTCGTAGTTAGCAACGCTATCTTGGAGCGGCACAAGGGGCTTTCTTTTTGGAGGCGGCCCCGAATCGCCCTCATGGACTTTTCAGTGATATGAATGCAAGCTTCTGACTGTGCCGACATGAAGGATACCAACCTCACATATGCAGAGTGCACCACACACACACAAACATACATGCATGGATGCTCCCGAGTGGAGACAGATGGTGTGAATCAACACAGCACTTCAGAAACAGTGAGTTCATCCCCTAAAGCGATAATCGTTTCAGGGCGAGTACACGGTGGCTTTTGGTTCGCGATTTCCAGCACCTATCCGCCATCTGGGGTCACGCCACGCAGCCTCGCCACTGCTGGCTAGAAAACTTCTAGCGAGAGGACCCTCAGTGAAAGAGATCCGTGGGTCTTAGGAGGACTATTACAAAATCAATGATGGAGTACGCGTAGCCATTTGAGCGGCCGAGAGATGAGATGTCTTATGTCTCCAATGCGCGCGCTCCGTGGGGCGGTAAGGGTGAATATCGGTCGAGGAAATTCTCGATTTTGGGTGGAAAGGGACGTATTTGTTGCGGTGGGTACAGGGGATCGTAATCATGGGGGTCAGCAGCGAGCACATCAGTGGCATCATGGGTCAAATAGGGGGAGAGTGCAACGCAGCAGAGAACGAGGACATGTGAGGAAAAAAGATATAGTTTCTACAGGTGACCGCATGTTCACAACCTCTGCGAAAACCACCTGTATCTACCATCTCTCGCCTTTAGTACCTCACTGAGACAGCACTGCTATAGGGTTGCGTCGTCGAAAAACGGCAAAGAAGTTACGAAATGGTACAGTGCAGTTTCCGTCAACAGGTCATCATCACATAATAACTTCAACTGATTCCGCAATTATGAGTGGAGGTGGGATATGGCCTATACTGAGACGAAATCAGACAATGACGATTGCCCTTTTTCTTATCGCTTACTACGGAGAAATGGATTCTAGAGACATTTCGAGAGTTGCCAACGAACTAGTTTGCAATGATGCAACTTTTTGAGCGACCAAAAATAGTTCTCGATAGAGCCTGGACGCAAATTCTTTTCAACCAGCAGATTCGAGAAGAAGCTCAACAGATTATTTGGAGAGAGCGAATTTCCGTTTTCAAAACTGCTTTCATTTTGAAGTCTCCAAGGAATTAGGGAGACATTACCATTTGAATAGTAAAAACTCGCCCGGACACTCTAGTGTCCTCGACGCTGACTCGACGCTGCTCGAAAGGCATTATCTCTCCTACTGCAAGGCTTTCAGAGCAACTTCAGCACTGCTTGGTAAAAAGAAACCTAGTTCTATTTTTCCCTACCACAACTTGTTTAGAAGGTTATTAAGTGGAGGCATGGCAGCTGTTCAAGGAGGGTGTAGATTACGATAGTCTGGGGCGGGGGCTCCAGCTAATCTGACCTAGAATAAGCCGCGCAATAAGCAACTGCCGGTGAAGGGGAGGGGGGGGGGTTGCACTGCTGCGATGTCCTTGACACGATTTACCTCGCGCGGCCCTTTCCCCCTCTTGTTGAGGAGATCGCTGTGCCATGCACATTTTCTACATCAAATGCTCCCAGACAGTTACCAAGCCGTGGAAATACGGTGAAATGTAGTGAGGTGCTTTCATAATTGGGTGAATTCCTTCCTCCCAAGAAATGAATCAGGGGAATGAACAAGTTCGACCAGACCTGAGAATGCAGGAGCTCCACGGTGAATGACCAGGTGCAAAAAATTGGATAGGATGTGGGAAGGGTATGAGAGATGTGAGGCGCCCCGATGGCGTGGTTCTCTAGGTTATACAGAACAGTGATGTTGATGAGATAACTCACAGCACAAACTGTAAAACACGAAACTCAGCGAGTACATGCTAAAAATGTTGGAAAGACCTACTTAATGAGGTGTCATTAGCGAGAACGAGTGTTCTCTCTAAAGAAATATTGCAAATGAAAAAAGCATCGAAAGAATAGAATTCTGCTAAGATGTGCTTGACGTCTTTCTTTCTTCTTAACATAGCCACTCTATTGTAAAACGTGCATCCACTCTCGAAAATCTCGGCCTTCTTGCTTCTGATGTTTGAAACTTCGTACAGAGGGTAGGCTTTTGAGAGCTTGAAACAAGTCGTGCAACGGCATGTGTGCACTAGCTGTGTGGCAGTAAGCTGCGCGCATGACGCATGGATGAAAAGAGCGAAAATCCACACTCTACCTTTCCAGTTTTGTGCAAAAATTGCTGAATTCAAACCGAAAAAGTCTTCGGTGAAATCTTTCATAAACTGTAACCTTTTTTTTTGCTTTAGTAAATCGGTTCGAATTTTGATAAGTTTCAAAGGCAAGCCCCCTTCATTGGACTAACCAGGGAAGGCATCCAACCTCCCATGGAACTTTGAAGTAAGACCGATATGTGTCGATAGAGCTTCAAACACTGATTACCATTGTGGAAACTAAAATTGCAAAATGAACCTGCCATGGAAGTTGTGAGCAGTCAGAGTTGGCCGGAGGTAAAGCGTCACACATGAACAGTGCTAGCGTCCGGCATTCAAAGTCGCCGTGGAGTAGTGGTAGTGCTCCCGCTCTCCACCCGGCGAAACGGTAGTCCTCTTCCCGTTTAGATGTAAGTTTTGAAACCGCTACCGCTACTCCTCGGCGACTTTGAAAGCCCGGAGGCAGCGCGGTTCATATGCAACGCTCTACTTACAGCCAAATTAAACTGCTCACAACTTCATTGACAGGTTTATTTGGCAGTTTTGGTTTCCATATTTGACATCAGCCTTTGAAGCACTATCGAAATATCTAGGTTTCAATTCAAAGTTTCATGGGAAGTTGAATGCCTTCCCTGGTAAATACATTTCTGTCGGATGGGAGAAAGATTTGACAATCAAAAAATATTTCACTGGAATTCCTCGAGTATGACCAAATCCCAAGTAAATAAGTACTGTAAAAAGCTCGCAACTCAACGAAGAATCGAACTAGTGATAGAAACATTGAGTGGATTCAATTCTTCGTCGACAGTTTTCTGGAATATCCGAAACGGAATCAAGTATGGAATCGTAAATGAAGTCACTATTTATTGGGTAACCAGATTGGTGCCCCGGCAACCACCGGTACCATCCTCCCCCTGCGTAAGCTTCACACCTCCACGGTGCTCCCTTCCACTTGTGCCATCAACACTTCGTGGGGAGGGGGTAAGCACAAGAAAGGTGTTTAGATGGTAGAGGGCACTGATTGGCATTAGATGCCATCTGATCTGGGCCTTGTCCTTATAGCGTCTGATATTTCTCCTCCCTTTTCCACCCCCATCTCCCTCCTCCACTACCCTATAGCTGCCACACCATCGTCAAGTGAAATGATTGAGATTGTACTCAGTAGGTGTTTATATAGCCATCAGATTGCTATCACAATCATGTCATTGCAAAACATCGATAGCCTAAAGGACGAATTTACGGATTAGAGTGAAAGTTGAATTAGGAGTAATTCACCTGGTTAAGG
>KZ345098.1:168102-184587 GCA_002352805.1 Teladorsagia circumcincta
GTTAATTTGAAAAAGTCTGGCTTTACCGTCCTTTAAATGATGATCAAGCTCTGAACAACATTTGCAGGGCAATGTGAGCTCTGAATTCGCAGTGAGCTCTGAATTCGTTCATATTCACTGGTTTTGGTATTCTGTCATTCTGCTGTCTGCTCTTCGCCTTTGAGGATACATACCAGCTCAGGATCAGTTGAGTACACCGGTGGCAGGGTACGTCTGGAGAAGATAGTGCCACCGTAGCAGGACAATCCTAATTGTTCATTTTTTTGAGATCGCATCGATACTATTTTAGCTTGAAAGCTTTTTTTTCTGCTGGTGTCCCTGTTGAAGTACAATGGTTGTTGATACTCCTCTGCGGGCTACTAAACTTTAGGATGGTCTTGAGAAAAGGAGATTGGAGTTCGATACGTCACCCCACACGGATTTCTTGAGTGCGGCTGGCCATCTAGCCAAGGACGACGCTATCCCCTTACACATTCGCACTGTTTTGGCCTTCCTATTAGAGAGCAAGAAGGAAGTGGAAGTAGTGGTACAAAAGAACAGTGAGTTGGCCGCAAAAATTGAAGCGATGTCTAGGGAACCAAAAGAGCTCAAGCAAAAGAACTTACGCCTTCGTGAACCACTCGAATCTTATAAGTTGTATTGTTCTAATAATAATGTTGTTGATGAATCCTCGTCAGTACGGTGTGAAGTCCCATAATAGTTCTGATCTAGTTTTATCTTATGAAGAAGTTGAACGTTGGGGATCAGTTGTTGTAATTGTAGTCCCAGAGAGTCACATTTAAAAAAGTTGTGACAGAGCTTCTCATGATAGGTGTTGTGTTCAGCAGTTGCTGGGTATCCTTTCATTGATTGTTTGCCGTTTGCATGTTATCGTATGGGGCGACCTAGCCCAACTTTTGACAGGCTCATAAAAGTGATTTTACCGAGTGCTTTTTTCGCTAAGTCTGTGTTGAGGAGAGCATCACAACTTAGGTACTTTCGGGTCAAACAGGGGTCTTCACAAGGCTATCCCTCCACAAAGGGGAGCGCGAGCGGAGACGTACTGAAAGGGGTGCCCTCCACAATAAAAGTGCTGGTGCTGAGGATGGTCATGTAGGAAATGTTAATGTGTCATCCAAAGCGGACATTAACGATCCATCTCATGTAAATCGTGATGATGTGATGAATATTTCATCGGTTCGTTCATCAACAGTGTGTAGGTATTCCTCGGATGTTGGATACTGGACTAAGGTGTTACTTAGCTAATATACGTTCTGTTTCGAGAAACCTGAATCATCTCCTTTATTTGATGCAGTATGGCAACTACGGCATAGTAGCGCTCGCGTAGACATGGCTATCTAATTCGGTTAGCAGTGAATCACTGTTTGGAGAGTTTTGCGCTTAGTATGAGGTGCTAAGGTGTTATAGACATACGCGGAGATGACGTTGCGATCATCACTTTAAGAATGTATAGCCCGCACGTAGTTCACAGTGAATCTGTTGACGAAGCATAGTGTTGACTTGGATACGGCCCTTTGGAAGGTTAGGCTTGGGCCAGCTTACAGATCACGTCATGCTCTCTGCTTTTGTGCAATTGTTAAAAGCAATTGGGGTTTAGTAGCTAGTCCCAGTATGTTTCTTACACTCGATGATTTTAATCACCCTGGTATGTCATGGACTGCTGGGGACTATTCTAATCCCCCTGGGTCACTTGCTCGTCGCTTCCTGAAAATGTGTGGTAGTCTCAAATTGTATCAGGCGGTCTCTGAAAGCACTTATAGCTCGAATATTCTTGACCTTGTGTTAACCAACAACGAGGAGGTCGTTAAAGATGTTGTGATTCGGGCCCCAATCGGCAGTAGTGACCATACTGCTCTTCTCTTCAAGCTTGATTTGAAGTTCGAAAAGTTGTGAACTCATCACTCTGGAGAGATTTCAAATAGGAGAACCGTGATAACCAGTGAGAAGGCGAAAGCCGAACTTTTGATGATGTGTTCCGTAAAGCTTACCTAGAGAGTGAAGATATCGCCGAGTCAAATGTCAGTCCTATATTCCCTGTCATGGAGGACTCTATTTGGTTTCATAGCTACGAAATCTACAAATCGTTACTTAGCTGGCCAAAATCACAGTCGATTACACCTAACCACATCCCTCTTGATTTTGTCAAAAAGGTGGCACACATAATTGCGGGACTGCTTACATTTCTTTTTAATCCCAGTTCCATGCGAGCTACCCAAGAGGTGGAGACTGTCCTTTGTAACACCAATTCTCAAGAATGAACCGCTTTCGTGCCCTCTCAACTACAGACCAGTGAGCGTAACATCGCTCTTTGCTAGGTTGTTTGGAAAGCTGTTGAAGAAAAGGATCGTGAGACATTCAGACGAATTTGGCGCTATTTCGGAACACCAGCATGGTTCTCAGAAGGGGAAAAGCGACTGTGACTACGATGCTTCACGCGTTGAATGACTGGACTTGCTACCTGGATAATGATTGGGACGGACGTTATATATTTGGATTTTGCTAAGGCATTTGATAGAGTCTCGCACACTAAACTTATCACCAAGCTCACACTCGTCGGCGGTCACCAAGGATTGTAGAATGGATCAAGGCCTTCCTTAGCGATAGGTTATACTGTGTTCGAGTCAATGATGCCTTCTCTGAACCTAGGCAAGTATATAATGGAGTCCCACAAGGAGGGGTAATATCCCCCATTTTTTTAATATTTTTACATATGAACTTACACGCTTGGTTGCCGCAGAAGGGGTGAAGTGTGTTGCGTTTACGGATGATTTCAAATTATATCGTCCGATCTCAGATAGCTCTGATGAGCTGTTGCAGAAAGCCATCGATTCAGTCTGCACCTGGGCTGAGCAATGGAAACTTCCCATCTCCAAAGAAAAAACTAAGGTGCTTCATGTAGTCAAAGTAGTTGTTACTCCCTTTTATTCTGTTGGTGCTGTTCAGATAGATGTTGTGAAATCAATGAGAGACTTGGGCTTTCTCGTTCGGGGCGATCTCTGCTCCGATGAGCACTGTTGCTTTGGCGTTGATGTATAACATATTCAGAGCTTTGACAACAAAAGATTCACTGGTGCTGCTACAGGCTTACGAAACTTATATTAGGCCATTATTGGAGTATTGTACTGTGATTTTCAATCCGCATGAAGTCAGAATTTTCAAGGCACCAGAAAGGGTACAAAATTTTAGTTTTACATGGAAAGTTTTTCTGAGATTTCAAAATATCGGAAAATACAGTCTTTAGCGTCATTCGCATTTGCCGTGGCCCGAACGTCAATGCGAATGACGTTAAAGACTGCGTTTTTGTTGGATAGTAGATCTTTATCTGCCACTTCACTCGGAAACTTTCGGGGGCCTCTTGTTTTTTCCTGTATCGATATTCTTTCCTCGAAGAGCCTGGTTGAAGCGCGCACAACTGATTGGTTCCACTCAGAGACGCGCTATGTTCTTCACATTCCTTCATATTCGTGGATTTATTTGAAAGATGGAATATTCGTCAGAGCTTGTAAATTCGGATTCTTCAACCTTGTCGTAATAAATCACTGAGGTACAGTCCATATCCCAGGCTCAGGGTAGGCGTGTAAGCGGAAGTGACGTGGCCGCTGCCGCACTTGATAGAAGTTGCGTGGATGAGTTGTTGCCAGCATTCTTCGCTGATATCAAGCAGTATGTGTTCGAAGCAGCTTATCCCGACAATTATCACGTTTGTGTGGTCCGCAATCACGTACATAGCCCCGCCTACCCTGTCTCACGGATATAGACTGTAGCTCAAAATTGCGAAGCCTTCCACTTTGAACCATGAGAATTTTATGAGTGGACTAAAATATCAGGTTGTTCAGAAAGTAATGCGGGTTCGAGATGTCACACAGAATTGAATTCTTCCGACAGAGAAATTACTTTTGGGATCTGCAGTGCTATACATTGCTGGTAAGCACATTATGTCTACTTTTCTGCAGTATCCTTGAATTTTCCAGAAACTTTGTATCTCAGGATTTTCATAGATCTGAATTGAAGGTGTCAGGACGGTAGTTTTGGCAATTTTTCTTTTTACAATGTGCTGAAACTGTGGGGTAATGCTGCGTGGACGTGTTAAAGTAACACTGAATTGTGAGATCAAGAAAGCATCAATAAGAGAGCGTTGCAACAATGGCTACAATATTTTGGTCCTGAAGAATTCGTCGTGAATGTGAGTGGGGTCAAGAGCATAACTGTGTTGTTAACGATGGCCTTCTGGAGACTCCGGTAGAAGATGGTTTTGAACCAAATAATCTACAGCTACTACTAGGACGAAGGGATAGCATACTAGAAATTTTACAGCTGCTAAAAACAACAGGAGCTGAAAAGACTGAAGAAGTGGTTACCGCACAGACTGACTGTGAAGCCTCCCTAATGTGTCGTTTCCACCCATATTATGTAACAAAAACTTTCAGAACGCATTACCATCTGCGACGGAAAACATTGTGTACTACTTGAAGAGGCTATCTCAAAACAGCAAGACCGTGATGAAACTTTAGAAATTCTTCGAAGGCGAAATTGTAGAACGTTGCGTTAGATCGGAACATTTACGATCTTCCACGGGACTGCTACGCCGCAGCTCTTAGAGCCAGGTGAATTCAACACAACACCAATGCCTATTATCATGCTGATGGTAGGCTCCAGGAGTATCAGTTTAGCCATCCAAAAGAAGCGAAACAATCCACGCTCAACCACAGGCAACGCGTCACTTAAGCGAATTCGCACTGATTCAACGAGATGGCGTACGAGGTTTTCCTCCGAGAGTTGTACTCAGTGAACCTTTCTACTATCAGTGCCCACTTTACCTCGACAATTTCTTGAGTAGGGAATACTCCAATGCTCAAATGTATGTGAAATGATGCTCAACGATTCAATCGCCTCCACAAGGGCTCATTTTCACATGGCAGAAAATGCAAGTGTGCATTTTGTTGAGAAATAGAGGTAGCTTTCGTTTTAGCTCTTGTCTCGATCGAAAATGTTGAACTAGAATAGAAAAATGCCTCTTTGAAAGAAGAGATCAAAAACCCCATTAATTTCCTAACAACCTAACGCGTATTAGAAATATTGGCTTGCGCAGCTTGTAGCTTGCATGGCATACCACTTCTCGATGTCTGTGTTTCCTTGAGCCTTCCGACAGTGATGATCCAACCTCCCAGTGGGCCAAATGCGACCCTCCTTCTGTCGACCTGTCGAGGATTCTTGAAGGCAGCGATTACGATAGATTCTGGAAGAGTCTATAAGGGACGTGGGGGTGCTCATTGGTACGCCAATGGCGAAAAAAAGCATAGAATTCCGTCGAGAGTACGTAAAATAGCACCTCTGAACTGCCCATTCATTTTCGGCCATGGATGAGCAGCGATAACGAACAAAGTTTTTCGGACATGTGAAGCCCGATAGCCGCTATCACGCCAAGAAGCACAATGTTTTGATTGATAAGGAATTACATACATAGGAAAGTTGGAAGATACAGCCGCTAAAATGGAAGTGATCCTCCCAAATGAAAAGCCAACAGCAAACAGCTTGGCCAAGTCATCAACAGAACTAGTGGGCGTAACGCTTTCGGGGCGGAGTGCTTCGGAGGTCCTGCCCGGCAACCAGAGCACCTTCCGTCGTGAAAGCTCCACACTTCGCTTCTTTGCCAACCAAGTAACTGCTTCGTGTGGTGCATATCCTCCCCTGATGCGGCCCTTCCTTATCGTAATCGCTTCCTTTAACGCACGTTTGACCTAATCAATATTATGAGTAGAGGGATCTCAGCGGCGAGCCTAGCCTTGAGGGGCCCTTTGGAGTGGTTTGGTCTACACGATCAACCCTTCGGAGCTTACAAGGAAGTATTTTAGGGCGATCCGAGCTTTTTTAAAATGCATATTGTAGGAACGCATGTGGAAAACGAAACCATGTTTCATTTTCGCTGGACGGTTTTGCCAGCAACAAAAAGGAAGTGTATGGTATTGTTGATGGTTCCCCCTTGAAGACTTTTTGCATTAGGGTTAGCGGCGATTTACTTGTTGGTGGGTTACCTGTTGGCTCCATATTGGTTCTAATCGTTAGCATGACATCTGATTTTGACATTTAGCGCCTTTTGATATCAACCTGCTGGCTCCAACTTGAATGCAAAGTTTAGTCTCCAACGGGGATTGGACCTGCAACAGTACCTTACACTCTTTTTTTTTGGTACTGCCAAAACCGTTCAGCGAAACATGGATCTGTTTTTAACATGCGGCTCTACGATATGCAAGAAATCATTTCGAAAAAGTGAGGGTCGCTCTGAAAGTCCCGCTTCTTAGAGCTAATGACCTCTTCCTCCATGACATCGCTTAGGAATTTAAACCGCGTACTTCCAACTCGGGGAGGGGGACAGATGGACCTCTCTGGTCAGCATCCTGGAGGTTCGTTCTCATCTCCATCCATGACATCGCTTTATTAGTTTACATCCTGTTTAATGATTCTTGTAAGTTAAAATTGTGTTTGAACGGGTGGTTTCCCAAACGGCTTTCGGGGTTTCCAGGCTATGAAGAAGGTGAAAACACCGAAACGTTAGTCTAATAAACGTTACTGTCAATCTTGGCTGGAAGCTTAGCAACTGCGCTCGCATATTCTGGACTATGCCAAAATTTATGCGTAGTCGTGCTTGAACACTAAGTTCTCATCGTTCCGTGCGAGTACGAAGTAGTTGAGAATAGATAAGGCTGTACAGATTCCGCATATGTTCAATAGCTTTTGAAGAGCGCTCCCACTTCATGTTCAACGTGCTGAATAAATTCTGTTGTTTAGATTTCACAACACAATTGTTCTTAAGCTGTTGCTGTTTAATTTCCCGATCGCACATGCATGGACAAGCATAACATGAGTGGTAGTAAATGTATTTTTGCGGAATGCCACAGAGAACACTACTTGAGAAGTGTTGAAACAAAGTGTGGAGGAATGCAGGATGGACCAAAATTATCACTCCGAAACTATATCACTAAAAATGAATATCAGCCTAATGGAACAAATCAACTTCAAAAAAGTGTTGGTCACTATATCACGAAGCAAAATTAAGCTGGTCTGAATCTGTTAACTATTTCGTTAATACAGGCCTTTACATGAAGAGGACTGGCACACACGATGGCACGCAGGTGTAAAAAAAAACGACCCCAAAATTTTTTTGTAGTGCCCTCCTTAGGAGATTTTATTTTATGAGGTTCCAGCTTGCGCTTGCCTCCAGGTATCATCCAGGAAATCCAGCTGGATTTGGTAGGGGATTCCTGGGAAATAATTGTTAAAATACATTGAACCCGAAAAATCCCTCTTCGTGATTTTTGCCTTATGGGTAGGTGCATTATCCTACTAAAACGTCCAGAGAATGTGTTCAGATGGCTTCTTGTCTGTCACAAATAATGGATAGCGAGCGTGTCCAGGTGATCTCTTACATGGGTTTATTCAAAAGTCGCAAGGATGAGAACTCATTTCTGCATTTGATATTTGTCCTGGTGAAACCTGTGGCCTTCGAATCTCCTTTTTCAACTTAGGTGGCTCCTAACTTATTTAAGCGTTTAGCTGTTACCCATAAGAGCTTCTTTGTTATTGAATTGCAGCGGGCTTAGCGTGCCAGAGCTCCTTGTCTGTTCAAGTTGGGGATTAGAATACTGTGATGTATTTGTTTCATTAATTTTGAGAGCTCTGTGACATCTGGTTTCAATGAGATGGTGATATTCTTCTTTATCGCGTTATGACGTGAAAGGAAGAGGAAAGTGAAGAGATTAACCCTTTCGGCCCTGGCGGTGGCAATTGCCACCACCAACTTTAAATGTCTGCATTATCGCTGCAACAGAATATTTTTTCTAATCCTGCCAGAGGTTGCTTCAGTCAACCTTTCCTTTCCTAACTATGCGTTGGGCCAGCTCTTTCATTGTGTGTTGCTGTTAGTATTACAAGTAATCATGTATAAGTGCAACAATGAATCGACGCTGGTCCCCACAACCTACCAAGTAACTGTCACTTATTCCTAAAATACTTGAAGAAGATCCATTCTGTTATCAAAATCATGGTATATAATGTTGTGCAAGATTGTGAATTTTTTCTTCATAACTATAAAATTTGGAATTGTTCTGACATGAGCTCAAAAACTAAGAAGGTGGGCCAATTTTCAAAGCTTTCTAGTTTCTTAATTTGTAATCGAGTAGCTTCCAAATTTTGCTGTAACGATATTTACGTGCTCACAAGTGATAAACAATACCTGGAAGAAAATTTTCTCTACGCCAAAAAACTCAGGTCCAGGGTTAGGGAGAATGTGCGTTAGACTGCGCGCACTCGCGTTCACCATAATGTTGACTCACGCTGTAAAGAATTTTGGCGCCGTCACGAAGTATACAAATTGAGTGAGTTATGCCATCAACAACTACTACGAATCGCAAACATAAAAAATACTACAAGCAGTGCTTGCTAGAAGTGCTTCCGAAAATGGGAAAGGCTTTTGGAACAATCCAATGCGTTGCCCATCCACCCGTTGCTCATCAAGCTATTTCAGTATCCTTCAACGACTAGGAGGCCTCCATGTCTTTAGTATTTTTGAAGTTTTCTTGAAATCTGACTGCCGCTCCAGTGTGCTATCGGTTTGGCAGCCGAAGAAATCGCTCTGGTGCAATGGTCACCGCATGGCGATTATTCTATCTTGAATCCACGACGAATGCGCAGCTGCCCTGATCATTGATCGCTCATTGCATTTGCATTTGCTTAAGTCTGGGTATATCATCCTTCCTACAGGACCTTCTGTATGCTGACTGCTCCTACTGCTCACTCAAGATGGCGATTGTTATGCATAGAGGTACGTAAATGCAGAATGCTTGCAGCGTATTTAAAAGTTCTTCGCTCTCCATCCTTTTTTTGATGTGCATACATGCTTCTCTTTACGCTCGTTCTTCTGCACATCTGCTCTGCTTCACATCGTGATTTCGTTCAAGATAAGTGAAGCGAGTGCATCTGAAGAGATACTTCCGATGTAGCGCTATGGAACATGGGTATCATCCCATTTTTCATAAACATTATCTTCGTTGCAGGAATCGTGCCTGGCTTACGGTGTTATCCCTCCCTACGATAGTCGTCATATATGACCACTTGTTGCAACACACAAAGATTTATGCGCGAGAAGAAAAACCCTCAAAGAAAGTGTGTGGGACAAAGCTGTGTTGAGTGACGCGTTATAGGAAGAAATGGAATTCAAGCTCCCAAATTCAGGGAGTGGAGAAAAACATATAAATCGACATTTAACACTCTTCCACTGCAAGATTTTGAACGAATTAGGAGTTTCTTATCCACACGGTCACGAGACTCACTGGAGTTCAACGAGAGTACAAGATGCCGCTTTGTACGTTTATCGACTTGAAGAAGGCCTTTGACTCTGCGGAGACCGAGGCGCTCATCGGAGCTTGGACAACCAGGGCATTCCTACTCAGTACGTCAGGATGTCATGTATCAGCTGTGATAGGAAGATGTGGAAGTGAAGGCCCAAGGTCGGTGACTACACCACCTTTGTTTTGCTGTCCACGTCGTTCTTATAACGTCGAACATTGAGGAAGCGGAGGGAATGCTGGCTGAATTCGACTGTGCTTGTGGTAAGGTCGGTCTATTAGGTTGTCTCATTAATAGAGTCTTTTTTTTCAAACGCACACTTTTCTCCAAAAACTCCATTTTATGAAGCCCTACACACGAAAAGGTGGTTCAAATCGCTTTCAGAAACATTGTTCTTTCTTGAATTTCAGGCATACAAAGTGGAAGCTTCACTAGACAAAATTTTGCCAAACCGACAGCTGGCCGGAATCAATCAAGAGCGTACCATTTACTTTCTCATTACATCTTCCTAGCGTATGTGAAGAAGATGTAATGCCTAAGTTTCCTGTCTAACCATATGTAGGGATTTACAAAACAATCAAGCTTTCAAAGAAAAATGTGCGTTTGAAAAAAAAAACGATACTACTCATGAACCTAAGTCAGTAGTCATGTACCTAGGTCTGGAAACCAACATGATGAACGATCTAGCTTTAGCGCTGAGCAGGAGGATGCGAGAGCATGGAGAGTTTAAGAGCATTGAAGGAGTAGTGAAGAACACGAAGGTCCTCTGGCTCCGTTCCCACCTCTTCGATTCCGCCAGACTTGGATTCGCAGGCAGGGCAAGCATGCGGTAAGCGTTATTCAAGGCGCTGTCGAAAGGGTGATGCTTGGAGTAATTCTGTACATGCAAGTCCACAGCGGGATCCGTAGCTCCGAACTACGCCAACGGTCGAAGATCAGGAACGCTGCCGTTTTCGCCAAGGAGTCAAAAATCAGGTGGGCCGGACATGTTACGCGATTTTGTGATCACCGTTAACTCAGAGCAATTACCGTCTGGATACCTCCGGATGCCAAACGAGCTCATGAACGACCGCAGACCCGATGGTCAGACTTCCTCACGGAATCTTTGAACGGAAGGAATGAAAGGCCGCATGTCCCTCCACCGAGGAGGATCAACTGGACCGCACGCCACTGGTGAATGTATACGTTGCCAGTCCCGCTTGAACAAATCGATGAATAATGGGACTATAGATGATACAGGTAATGAGTTTCTCGATATTCCTGAATTGTTTACTAAAACAGTGGCAGTTTTTGCTATGCTTTTAGTTACTATCGCTAAGCGTGGACTTGAAGCTACCCATTTGTAATGAAGATTGAACTGTTAGGTTTTCCTAGAAAACTCCTCTAGTCTGAGGCCAACAAAGATGATGTGTTGTAGATGTGTATAACATATAGCACCGATGATCGTCGAGTTGCTCAAGAAAGCGCCAGTGATTTTTCCATTGCCTCTTTCAGGTTAAAAGTGAACCAGTACGCTCTTCTCGCTCAAGAGATACTGTTGTCACTCAGACACGCACAGCTTTCGTGCGAGAGGCCTAACCATCAAGCCGGTGTGACCTTGGAGTTTAGTTCAGTCCTAAAGGATTCATCAGCACAGGACAGACATCACATCTCATGTCGCCCACCTGCCAGTGAATTCTTCTCTCTAGTCTTCGTCCGTCTACAAAGTTTGATCATCTTTTGCACTCGTATCGGGAAACCCGAAACTTCAGTCTTCTCCACAGGCAATGGATAACTGGATGGCGCTCGCCCCGCCTGCGCAGAGACCAAGTTGCTGAGGTCTACGGAAAGGCAGGAAGCACTAGAAAATCGAAAAGATGAGAGCGGATGAATGAGAGCGATGTTCTTCTTCCTCTTCACTACTCCCTCGATGCAGCCCATATCCGAGCGTTGGGGTGGGCGTGTGTTACCGGCAATGAAGTGGCGACAGACTTGATAGCCGTGGCTTGGTTTGGAAACCATTTGACCATATCAGGATAAGCGGAAGTCAGCGTGAAATAGCCCTGGGGGGCTGGCTCGGGTAGCAGGGAACCGTCAGCAAGGGGCCGTCAGAAACGTTTTAAAATCTCCATTCTCAAAACGTACCTAGACCACACACTGCAATGCCAACTTGCCAGATTCTGAAGGAAGCACTCAGAGCCACGATACCTCATTGGCCATATAGAACTGGCATCATTCCAGTGGGTATCGCCTCCCCTGCGCCATAGCATAGCATATGCCAGAGAGAAAAAGCTACGAATCACGACCACGTCATGCTGTTGAGATCACTCTTGCACATTGGAGGTACAATGCTTTGTATCAGTCTTCAGCAATAGCGTAAACTTAGTAGCGTACAGTTGCCATACGCATGGATATCCAACACCTTCCGGAACTTACCGGTTACGTCCGCATCATCACTTTCTGGATCCTGAAAAGTGCTCACATTTTTTCACGAACTACTGTGCCGAGTCTCCGCTTTGTCTTACGGCGTCAGTTGATATTTCGGATTCGCCACTTCGGTATTCTGTCTGGACGTCATACACGCCTATTGCCGTCGTGGAGAAACATCTCAAAATAACGCTCGTCGTTCCAGATGACGTTAGAGCCCTTCGGGTTTTCCCGGTCAGGTGTGCGCAGACCCATTCAATTTCTGCGACGAAGCTGGCATAATCTATTCATGTGCGAACCCCACGATTTACTTCACGGTACTCTTCTTGCCATTCGGGCTAATCCTGGCGTTCGCCTTTGACTGACGACTGAATTGACCTTTTTAGATCTACGCAAGCGCAGACGGATTAGCTTGGATGCAAAGAATCATCCCGGGACCTAGGCCACCACGCCTCGTTCTACACCTCGCCTCTTAATCGTGCAGGGATTAACATTATTACTTTGTATTAATATGAGCTAAATAAATGGAGATGGTCTAACAGAATTTTATTCGGAACTCGGCGTACACGTAGATTTTGCTTTCATCTTGAATACAAGAGAGCTAATGTGTATGTCGCTGTTCCTAATTTAATGTTATTCATAACGCGAAAAGAATGTACTTCTTGACGTAGATAATGGCTTCGGCTCTCGCTATTAGCTGTTGGAGCACGCATGACAACGATATTCTGCTTAAGAATCAGAAAAAAACATCAAGCTGAGCACACTCGCTGATGCTGATCTATCTGCAGATAGATAGCGTTATACGATAGTACATGATAAAACTCTGAGGTGCGGGACGCATTCCACGTTTTACGAAAGGCATTAGAGCATTCAACATGTTGGCTAACTAGATCAAGTTGGAAAGATTTCCTTAATAGATATTTCATACATGGTTAGCTTATATCTTTCAAAGAGCTAACCCAAAATGCGTCCCTCCCACGAGCATCAGATGCTCCTTGTATTACTATGAAGCTGCACTGCATATCTGTAGAGAGCAGATGTTAACAAAGAAAGCAGAACTAGTGTGTAGCTGTCCCTCACGTTCGTAAGGGGTAGTTATGTCGATGCTCATAAGTGGAAGAAGCCAAGGAAGTTACGGGCAACATTGAAGTAAATACTACGAACTAGTAAAATAAAATATGTGGAGCGGGCTCGCATCACTGGAACTCAGGTAAGAATACAAAAGCGTCAAACACTTCTGAAAAAAATCACTAATAAAGTTACTGCCACCAACATTTCCATCTTAGGAGACAAGAAAACAAATTAGTAGCACTAGTTAGGCTTGATCTTGCTTAACTTGAGTCTGTTAAGTGATATCATGTTCAGAATCTAGTTGTATAAAAAACTCCATTGGAAGATACGGAACTTCCCATGCTTTCGACAGGGGAACATTTGCATGCTAAATATGTCTTGACCAGTTTTCGCATGTCTCGATACAGTATGATATAAACAATGCTGCTGAAAGTACCTGAAAACACTTGCGGATTATCTATAACCATTCTTCATAGCTAAGTACTTACCAGTGCAGAGAAGTCCAATGAAGTAGAATGGCCCAAAGATTTCAAATTTGGACTCGCCACCGAAAGCAAAGATATTGATAGCAATGCTTGGACATGTTATGAAAATCAAAGAAGTAAGCAGTATTCCAGTTGAAATGCGGTTAGCCTGAAAATTGCAGGAAACATATAAAACTTATCAGTTTCATCAAATGTGGCTGACCTGTTGGAAATTCCTTGACTCTTTGGCTGTGCCTGCTTGGAATGCTCGTGGTTTTCTTTGAGAATGTCGTAACTTGATAACGAATAAAGTTGTTAGTGCGAGTACGGCAAGGCCCAAAACCTAGACAAAAGCTTATTGGTTTCACCACTTGAATGACAATCGTTGAATGCTAAATTCTTTACCAGGTTACTCGTTCCCCAATAGTAACGGAAGGTGCGCCCTAGAAAGCACCATAAAGCAGCACACGACTTTTGTTGAGAGGACCGGGAAGGTAAACTGAATTCTAAAACCAGATCAACAGCTGCAAAAAGAAGTCCTGTCAGAAGAGATGTGATAGCATATATAGAATAAGGGAGTTTGCGGTAGGCGGCCGGGAAAAAAAGAGCCTGAAAGCACGCCAGTTAATGATTGTTGTGCTGATTGAACTGCTAAATTGTTACCAAGTTCCGCTCGAGTGCGATGGATGTGGTGAGCACTAAATTCATTTTCAATTGAACAGGAAGTGGCGTACTCAAAATCAGCACATAATGTCGATCGACATCAATGTGTGTGGGATTCCAGTGCCATGTAAGATAAACTGCATATGGAACAGCTGAAAGTTCACTTCTACTTCTTCTAGTCGCTTCCTAGTTTTATTTCATGAGCGTGAACTCACTTGCTACTGCACTGAGAAAGTCTGTGGCTGCAAGAAAGACGGGAGCACGAAGTAAGGAGTACCTATCCCTTCTATTAAGTCTGATTAAGAATAATTCAGATGCTGAACCACAGTTAACAACTACCAAACGGAAGTGACTGCTTACCTAGTATGCAAAAAAAGAAATAAGGCGTTGCTCACGACTGTCGTGAATTGAAGCAGTAGAATAATACAGTCAAATATTAAAAATGAAATCATTGTTTGCTCAATTCGAGTCACACCAGTAGATGTTTTCGAAGAGGCACTTCACATAAGTGATCCTAAAGAATATGGGATAGGCTTGTATCTGCGTCCCGAAGTTTACAATTTAAGGAATCTGGATCCAGTGAAGTTCACAACATTCAAAAACTGCAAGTCGTGCCAATATCAGTAACGAGCCTAGGCCAAGAAGTTACAGAAGGATTCTACGATAGGTTGAAAGTCGAAGAAGCGGAGTACTCACTAGGCGAAGCACACGCTTAGGGTATTGGACGATAGCTTTTACCGGCAAAGGTTTTGCTCAGAGTACGGATATGGACATGGATATAGATAGTCTAGGTATGGACCAGGGTCCACCGTCGCGTTGAACCAATTTCAAATAATTTTAAGCGCCCTCCTTTGGCGAGTCTCAATACGACTCCCCAAACACATATTATAATATGTATGTACTGTGGACTTGGTATTTGTGTGTGCTCGCGTTGTACTCCGTGATACTATTATACTTCGAGCGCTGCACCAGATTGAGCGTGGTAGCGTTGCGTTTGCATTGGTGCGCACAATCGTCATTCTCGTCCCCCAATCATCATACTATTATGCAAAGCGTTTCATAATTATAAGCTCACCCTCAAATTTGCAGTTCCGGAATGAGCAGCCACTCAGAAATTTTTCTAGCACCATCATCGGATTCCCCAGCATGAATTACCCCAATACCCAAATTTTGGCATGGGCCTCATTTTTCTGAACTTTTTTATAACAGTTTTTCGCTTTTGCAGCGTTTCATAATTACAAGCTCACCCTCAGATTTTGCAGTTCCAGAATAAGCAGCCACTCAAAAAATTTTCTAGCACCATCATCGGATTCTCCGCATCTCTCCCATATGTGTGAATTTTTTGAATAAATTGTTCATTTTTTTGGAGTGAGCTTATAATTATGAAATGCTGCAAAAAAGAAAAAAAACTATTATAAAAAATTCGCAAAGATAATGCTTCTGTCAAAGTTTGGGTACGGGAGTTTTTCGTGCTGGCGACGCCACTGATAATGCAAGAAAAATCCCTAAATGGCTGCTTATACAGGAAATGCAAAATTTTAGGGCGGGCTTATATTAGGTTGTCTCATAAATGATGTCGTTTTTTTTCAAACAAAAAATTTTAAGCTGGGATCCTAAGCTTTTATAATATCTTATATACTATTCGGAAGATTGCCTGCTCTACAAAATGGCATATTTGGTTCCTATAATAATGCGCAGTTTTCAAATTTTCAAACCTGCAAAATGGGAGGTCCAGTCGACGAAAATCGGCCAAACCGACAGCGAGCTCCAACACTATTTTCCCTGAGGAGGAATCATCAATGTACTCTTCACCTACTCATGACCTCTTCTGAACGTTTCACTGTTGAGTTGTAGAAAAAGCTTTCCCCCATTTCTTCACGAATTTGATTTTTGATAAGCCATAGTGTACATCAAATTAAAAATTTTTCCCTGAATCACCATTGCTTCGTATGAAATGCTATAGCATTCGTGAAAAAAAATCTACTGCTCAACTTGCTCAAATATTTTGTTTTTATACTCGTTGTGAATCGGGTCGAATTTTAGGCTTGCGTGATACGGTGTCCAGTATACGAAAATGACCACATTACTTTGCAAAAAATTTCCCTCGAAATGGAGAGAAAATCGATCAAGCATGCATTCCTAAGTTAGACATGACTTGCTATCAACATTCCACTAGTTTTTCAAGGTCTCGGCTGTAAAAAGTTTTTGGCATAAGTTTTAAGAGGTGGTGCCTGACCATCGAGCTCTGGCGGAAAAGCCAAATCTGCGAAAGTAGCGACGCGGCTTGCTGGCAAGCCTGATGGCGGAATTTTCAAAAGAGATCATGAGTGAGTGAAGGGTATATCACTGATTGGTTTCTCCTAGGGGAAGATAGTGTTGGAGCTCGCTGTCGGATTGGCTGATTCTCATCGACTGGACCTCCCATTTTGCGGGTTTGAAAATTAAAAACTGCAAATCCCACGCTTTCAAAACATCTTATACACCATTCGAAAGAGAATTGTCTGTTCTACAAACCCGCCAGTTTGTAGAACAGACAATT
>KZ345098.1:184862-196351 GCA_002352805.1 Teladorsagia circumcincta
TTCTACAAACTGGCGGGTTTGTAGAACAGACAATTCTCTTTCGAATGGTGTATAAGATGTTTTGAAAGCGTAGAATTTTCGCTCAAAATTTTTCGTTTGAAGAAAAACGACACTATTTATGAGACAACCTAATAATTATGAAACACACTGTATAAACCAGAGTTTGTTTGTCCGTCCGCTCCCCAGAAATTTACAAGTGTCCTCCACATGTCTAAAATTCTTCCTTCACAAATCACCTAGGAAGGTTTGCAATGCCATCGGCCCAACGCGGATAGACCGAGGTGGACGACTATTTTTAAAGTGAGTGTAATTCCTTCGACTTCAATACTTTTCAATACGGTAAGTAGATTTGTAATCGACGAGACTCAAAGAACTCCAGAAAACTACCATGTTTGTGCAGAATTTGCAAAACTCTTTTCGTTATGGGGTAGAGAATCAAGATTCCATAGAAATGCGCAGTTCTTCATTCGCAAGGCTGTGATTTTCTTCAAACAAGAAAGAGAAACGGGAAGGAAATTTTGAGAATTCAGATTGTTTTCTTTCTAAAGGTACTCAGTATTTTTTGAAGGCAAGAAACTTTTCCCAAAATTCTTTTCTGAAATCGCCGCGTTGGACCGTTTTTGTGCACAAGTGGTTTTGTCTCCATTCAATGACTAGAATTTTTTTAGGGTCAACCTTTTGCAATTCTTATCCTCCCTGGAATAAACAAAGGTTAGAGCTTTCGAAAAAATTCGAACTCTTTTTGAAATTGCTGGAGTGAAATATTCGCCCCGTTGGACCGTTTAGATGAAATCGCAGACCGATTTCTGACAGAGAGCTGGCTTTTTGGCTTTGAACTGTTATAACTTTCTTCGAATTCAACCTTTTGCAATTCTTGTCCACCTGGAAGGAAATAGAAGTTGGAGGGTTGGAGTATTTCAATGGATACTTGATATCATTTTCATGGTAACTCGTTCAAAAAATCGCCCCGTCGGACCGTTTTTTTTTTCATGAATTTTTGGAGCTATGTAAACACGAGTTTTCAACATTCAAATGCTTACAGCTCTCTTTGAGCTCAATTCCATGGGAAATAATGATAACTGTGACAAAGTAAAAGCTTTGTGCTTTTTGACAGGTACTGAAACTTTTTTCAGGAAGTCGCCGACAGGCAAGCAGTTTTCCCCAAACATTTCTTGTGAGCCTTTAGCAGTCAATCTACCCAAGTGGCCACTCTTTCACTAATTTCGGTCTCGTTCGGAAACAGTGCTTCTCCTCGTGAGCACAATTGTGTACGTAAACAGTCAAATATGAACACTTTTGCAGTGGACTCTTCTGCTCAGAGGTGCGCCATGCACTCGTTTGTGGTTAGCAGTTGGAAAAGAAAAAATCTCGAAAGTTATGCCTCTCACCTATGTATTGCGACGTTGACCTATACGAATAGCCCCCCCCCCCTTTCCGATCGGCCAAATACGATTACCTCGTTGAACTTTTTTCAACGGACGATTGGCTTTGGTAGGACTTTCTAGCGTGACTCTCAGCCATGCCCGCCGTGCGACCAGGGTCGGATCAACCTTGCGTTGCGCAAATTTCGAAATTTTTACGTCTCATCTCCTTTCAGGGGGTATCAGTACGGCTCCCTGTACTAGCTATTTATGTTTGTTCACATATTTTCATGGCCATCATCGATGTATGAGCCATCATCGACATAGAAAGAGGAGGTGGGCAGTGGGGAGGTGGGCAGTGGGAAACACGTCGCGCATTTCGTCTCGCTCTGAGGACGGAGCTCGAGGTGACATGAAGTTTTATCAATTAAATAAGGCAGTTGTAGCATTTAAAGGAGGACTCCACGGAAAGAACGAAGGTCGAAGTAGGGAGAAATTGCCTAGTGGGGAGACCGGCGAACCTCCTGAGGGTGAGGACAAGCACGCAACCAGCAGTGGCAGATTTGACCTCGGAGAGCTAGCAGGGCTCAATATTGGCGGGTGCGCCTGTCTCCGCCCACCGCCTGTCTAATCACCCGCCACAGGTCTATACGCGGCGAGTGATTAGATAGCGAGGAGAGCTTTATGTTGAAGATGGGAGTCTCATCAATGCCGAGATCAAGGCGAAAGGAAGGGGTCCCATTTCTCGGGTTCTGAGCCGTTTTTCATGGTTCCGCTTCCTTTCTGGTACTACTTACGATCCCGACATTAATTTGGAATGGGTTGCTTTTTCATCATAAATTCTGCCTTCAAATACGATTGTATTCTAAATGCATAAAACTCTACTTTCAGAGAACTCTCAAATTTTCTTCGAATCTCCAAATTTCCGTTTCTTATGAAGAGAAAAAACTGAACCTTGAACCGCATCAATTTAGTTACGAACCCTTCAATCAAAAATTTATGTCTTTTTTCAGTTGCCTCTCATTGGACGGGATACAAAATTTTGAAAAATATTTTCCTTCCTCAAAAATGCTTGAACTGTTGCAAATGTCCAATTCTTTGAAAAATCGTCCCGTTGTTCCGTTTCGTGCACAAGCGAGTCTGTTTCGGCAGATTTTCGAAGGTAACTGCAATTGACTAAAGGCTGGGAGCTTTCGAAAAGCAGAGCAACTTTTCAATAGATGACTCTCATGAAAAATACTCTGGTTGTACCGTTTTTTGAGAGTTTGTGGTCCTATTTTTGGGAGCTCATGAGTTTTCATCATCCAAACATTCACACTTCCTCCATAGTTACTTTTTTTTGGCTGATCCGAAACTAGAGGATTGGTGCTCTTGAAAAGATATTGAAACCTTCTGAAGGACCAAACTTTCAAAAAATAGCCCAGTTGCTTCGTTTTTTCCTTCTACGGCTTTTTTAGACACTTCGCCTGAAAAGCCCATAAGTTTCTTTGAAATAGGTGTATCTAATAGAGGTCAACACCATTGCAATCTCCAAAATCAGTGCTTTGTAGCATATGCTAAATTCTCCTGAGACCCTTCAAAATGAAATTTTCCTTCTGTGGAGCTTTCTATTGGGAACCAGGAAATCAGTTAGTTACACTTTTTTCCACTTTGATTTGGTCTGAAAGCATCGAAGTTCTTTTGAAGAAATCTGTTTGGTCGTGCACACTGCTTTTTCGAAGTGATTTAGTGAAAACTGTTCTGAGATGCACCACTCAATCGTGTGTGGTGAGCAGTCGCAGTGATGGTTGACAGTCTGTACTCTTTTGCAATGTTTCGGCACCCTCAACTTTTGAAATTTCGTGACTGGTGCTTTAGCTTACAACCCCCCCCCTTGGCCAATTACGACCTCCCACTCTTGACCTTTGCGCAGCAGAAGGTTTACCCTGACCGCCACTTGCTATAGCTGCGCTGAAAGGCAACGCTTTTTCTTTGTTCCTACGTTTTTAGCATGGGTGTGAAAGTGGTGTTAAACAATTTCAACAAAAATATTTCCCCACGAAACAAGACAGTAACGAGCAAGAACTAAGAAACTTGAAGATACTACGTCAAACACCACAAACGGAAACGACATCAAGTGAAATGACATATTGTTAGTTACTCCCTCGAACATAGCGTAGCCTCGCATGCCCTTTTGTTGTGAACAGGATTAACGACTGTTATTATGAATACATATGTAACACCGTAAATGAAGGATGATGGATATATAGAGATTCAGCATTAACTTTCCTGTGTTCAAACAGAATGGGGTGCATTGCAGCGTGAAAAATACCACAGAACTGACAATGAGTTTAAGAAATTCTTCCCGGAGATTTCTTGCGTTCTTTCCCCAACATAAATGAGTCAGCTGTGATCGCTAGAGACAACACACGAAGTTTCACGCAAGAAGATTCGCTTTCCGAAGAGAAACGAACTTAAGAAAACCCATTACGTGTACCTATGAAGGTGATTCGGGAGGAGCCAAAGGCGGGGCATGGAAAGAGGTGCGCCTTAGGGCGCCCACGTATTAGGAGACGCAATGGAAGAATCGTGTGAAAGCGATCGATTTTGAAGAATCTTTGAAGAATGGAGACAAAACAATCGATAGAATATGATACGTTAAAAGTGTAGGATGCTAGTACAGTGAGTCTTAGGGTCAGTGTTATTAGTGACCGCATTAAAAGAGGTGAGTTCCCGCCACTAGGATTGGTGGTATACAGGGGGGGGGGGCAAAAAAACTCCATCCATATTCGAGGCGAAATAAATTGTCGGAATCAAACCAAGTAAGGCCAACTGCATATTGAAGAGCACTTTTTATTCCATCACAAAAATTACATAGGTTACCCCACACGACCGACAAGACTTTTCCACGGAAATATGATGCACGGCACGATCTCAAAGAGGTCGTCGAGAAACCAAAGACCATTACGACGACTCAAAGGCGCTAGTCAAAAGCTATTTGGTATAGTCACAGCTAGTGTCTCTTATGAACTACTCACCACTTATCCGATCGAAAAAAATACGTAGCAGCTTCAAGCTTGGAGCGATTATTGCAGGCCTCCTTGAGTTCGACGGTGATGACGGATGACGTCATATTCTGGAGACGGTGAGGGCAGTGAAGGTGGGCCTGCTGCTGCTTGTGTGGGGACATCTAAGGAATAGATCGACGCAAAACCCCGAATTATAGCTGCAGCCTTTGCAACAAAAAGTTTGATGATGTGCGCTATGGGCAAAAACACTCTTTTTTTGCCCCCCCCCCCGGTATGTATGGCCGGAATTTGACGCGTGATTTATAGTTGAAGAAGAATCATGATTCTTCCGGGAAGGATTCCTTTGATCGTCGACCTTTCCTCCGTTAGTCTCGCCTCTCCCATTTACATTACCTCGCATTCGGGGACCACTTCTCAGCTACCACCTTTATAATTTCACAACGCCTCCCTCCAAGCCCATCGTCACTTGCTCCACCCCATTTTGGAAGCGATATTCCCGTATGTATATGATCGCGCGCAACTCCGCAAGTTTCTGCGACTACAATTTTATTCCCGCAAGCGCGTGTTTGAATCCGTGTGCTAGCGCTGCACTGTTCCATGTACATATACAGTACGATGAAGAGGGAGATTTCACAAGAAAGGAATGATTCACTACTGAGAGTAGATGTCACCAGGTAGCGGTTAAGCAAACCAGTTTAGCTGCGCACGCATATGCGTGCATCACATGGAATGCAGTAGCACAGGGCTATCGATACTTTCACAGTTCATCGTTGCAAAATCCGCCCACCTCGGTGGCGCCTACGCATAGCATTTAACCCTCTTCCTTCGCCAAGCTTTGACCACTTCTTCCTGGCCTATGAGCCTTCTTCGAATCGGCTTCTAATATACGCGGCAAACTCCATCTACCTCGGCGGCACACACTAACATTATTTGGCCCATCCTTTCGCCGACCCTTATCCACTTTTCCCCGACCTCTGGGCCATCTTTGGACCTACCTATGCTACTACGTGGCAGATTTCGAATATTTCTGCTCACGCCCCACTCAGCAATACCTACTTAACTCTGTTCTCTTCGGGCTCCCCCACTTTTTCCAGTCTCCAGGACTTCTTGGGACCGAGCTGCAACGTGTCTTGGATATCTCCGCCCACAATCGTGCATTTCCCACCCACCAAAAGCTCCTGACCTCACTTCCTCCGCCGATCCCCTATCCACTTTTTCCCGGTTTCCGTGACTTCTTAGAACCGAGTTATAAGCCTGGTAGCAAACTACGCCCACTCCTGTGTGTGCAACGCCCATCACTGATGTTTAGCTTCCTCCCTCTTTCACCCTCTATCCACGTTTTTCCCAGTCTCTAAGTCATCTCGGAGCCAAATCATGAGATCTTGTAAGGAGCGCGATCGAGCTATGAATTTTCGTGGCAAACCCCGCCCACCTTGGTCCATGCTTTGCTCACTTATGGTAGTGGACTTCCATCTCCTCGCCAACCTCTAGCTACTTTTTTCCCATCTCTGGAGCGTCCTGGAACCGAATTGTGAATTTTTGTGGCAGACTTCGCCCACCTTTGTGCACGCCCCGCCCACTAGCAGCGTGACTTCATCCTTTGCTGACCTCTATTCACTTTTTCCTGACCTCCAGTACTCCCTGGAACCGACTTATAAGTTCGGTAGCAAGCTCCGCCCACTTCTGTGTGTGCCATGCCCAACGCTGTTATTTATCTGCCTCCCTCTTCTTACCTCTATCCACGTTTTTTCCAGTCTCTAAGTCATTTCGCAGCCGCATTGTGAGACCTAGTAGAAACCGAAATTTAGCTGTGAATTTTCGCGGCAAACTCCGCCCACTTTGATGCATGCTCCGCAAACCGATGGAAATTGACCTTCATCTCTTCTCCAGCCTCTACCCACCTTTTCCCGTCCCCTGAACCTCCTGGAACCGAGTTATGAAATGTGGTGGGGAACCCGCCCACTATCGCGCATGCTCCGTTCGCAAGTAGCGGTTGACCCAACCCCCTCCGTCAACACCCATCCACTTTTTTCTCGATCTCCGGGACTTCTTTGAACCGAGTTATAGGCCAAGTTGCAAACTCCGCCCACTCCGGTGCACGCCCTGCTCAGCATTGATATTTATGTTCCCCTCGTCCCTAGCCTCTATCCACATTTTTCCGGTCATTCAGTCATCTAGGAGCCAAGTTATGAGATTTTGTAGGAAGCGCCATTTGCTTAGGAACACACTCCGCCTATTGTAGGCGGACCTCCGCTCAATTCATGTATGCTTGGAACACCTTAGACATCACTTTCCTCCACCAATTTTTTCTGCTCTCTAGGCTTTCTCCTAACCGAGTTATGAATATTTTCATTGAGCACCACTTTTTCAGAGAACGCTCCGCCCACTGAGGGTGGATCTCCACAATTCAATCTGGCTTACACAAGCACACCTACACCCACTTTTGTCCCCACTCTAGAAGCTGTTTGTGAGTGAATTTTGAATCATGGTCCTCAGTACCACTCATTTCGATGCACGCCACGCCCACTGTGGGCGGGGCCCTGCCTGGCTGATGTATGTTTTGTACTTCTAGAGACATGGCCCTCCCATCCCAAACTTGACCCGAACACACACGTACGCACGCACGCACGCGCTCACACACCAAACTGCTGCTTTATATAGAGAAAAGAGAGGGATAAGGACGAGAAACATAAAATTCGCACAGTGTAATGTAGTATCAAAAATCACAACTCCTTATGAATGACGCTGTCGTCAACACGGACGACAGCGCACGTTTTGGCTTTTTCACCTCGTAGGACATGCGCTATTTGGCGGCCGTGATTTCCGTGACGCGCAACCGCATCCCGTAAGGTGCGTTTTTCGAAACTAAACTCCGAATGCAACGAAGCAAGAGTAGAATGCTGGGAGAAACATTCAGCTGAGAGACTTCTAATCAGAAATGGTCGAATCATTGCTGAAGGTTTAGGGTGACTACTTTTCAACTCGTCAGTCCCACTACACCCGACATGAGTTGGAGGAAGTACCTAAAGGTTTCAGAGGGATTAACGGAAGAAGGTGTTCTAGACGTTAAGGGACATTTCCCAGGGACGGTAGTAAAGTGCCACAGACTGGGAGTCAAAGGTGGTCAACTGCGCCCGTAATCGGTGAATAATGAAAGGCGAGACAGCGAGATGACCCCGTGTGTACGGCGAACTTCAGTACATTCCTAGCAAAACTCGCATCACCATTGGACTTGATCCATGTTATCAGCGTCTCATACGTGCTCCGTTCGCCATTGCACCACAAAGCATTTTGGAGGTGCGTTGAAGGAATTGTAGGAGGCAAGGATATAACCTCTGATAATTGCAAATCATCGTCCCCCACCGAGTGTTGATCCCTCTACCGACCCGCTGCTAACATACGCCGAACCCACTGCGCCAATTAACGCGTCCCGTCTCTGGCGATCACGGCTTGGACGATCGTGCAAAGGTGAAACGCTCCCGTGATCAAGGAAGGAGTTATGGCACGATCAATAGGAAAAACACAGCAAGGGATAGCGGATCGCCTTATTGTTAGAAAGTATCAATATTATTGATAGATTCAGCAGCACTCTCGCTACCTGTACTCAACATCTACCACGGCACGGCAGGGACGCAGAGTACGCCTCAATGCGACCAATGCACGACGTGCAGAGAAAGGCGAAAGTGCATTGAGATTGCGGAGGGTCATGTAGAGGGCGATTAAAATGTACTCGGGGGTACATATTGGTCGCCCTCTACATGAGCCTCTGCGTCTCTGCAATATCCATGCACTTTCCCCTTTCTCTGGCGGGCTCCCCACCTAGGCTAGGTGCCACCTTATACGTTGGCCACTTGAGACGTGGAATAGACCTCGCCCTCTACGGGAGGTCAAGGCGTATTCCGGCCTTTCCCAATGCATTTTGGGTGCTGACGAAGGCAAGATCAACGTGAGCAATTGGCCAAGTATAGACTGGCTGTTCTGGGGACTTTACTACCGTCCCAGAGCACGGATGCGCAAAGGTTTTTTTTTTCAAAGACAAGAAGAGTCAACACGCGCTGTTGTAGATGTAAAAATAATTCCTTTGTAATGAGAAACACAAGTTTTGACAACCGTAGTAATTTGCACTTTGTGTCTTGTAAGCCATTGTTTTTATACCTCCGAATTATAGTTCGCTTGCTTACTCAGGAATGAAAGTCGAAGTTTGTGTATAACTGAGAAGTATTGGGTTGGAGCATAATATCGTAGCGCTAGCACTTTTCATTTCTTCACACAGGCATTTGAAACAAAAAATAGAAACATTGAACTAATCAGTGATGTTCACATCGTCATTATTCATTGAGTTGTCCAGAAAATCCTGCGACACTTTGAAAAAAAGTCTCAAAGAAAGAATCAAAATCCTTTTGAGTTCTTTTGACACTTGATTACTGTAGCGTGTCTTCGGAGCTTTCACTAGAAGCGTACACGAAGGCTTCTTGCAACGTTCTGCAGCTTTAAACTTCTCTCCGAATTAAGCTATCTTTCGACCTACTCTAATTTCGGAGCTCCTATAAAGCCCCTCCGTTTGTGTTGTTGCAACTAGCATATTTGCTGCATTGGGGAGGTAGGTCGCTCAGCAGGCCATGGTGTCCCGTTGTTTTGAAGGCTTAGCAACCAGCGATATTTCATTCCAAATAAAGCACTGGTTCGGTCGACTGTAGGTTGTGAACACTGGATGATTACTCAAGTTCTCGGAGGCGCAGCCGATTGCTACCAGTCATGGTTAAGCAACAACTCTGAGATGCATTTACTGGCAGTTTCCAAGGGCACACACAGTTTTTGTTGTAAGGCAGGATGTTCGCAATGGCTACCACATTGGTTGCTCCAGTCTGTTAAAGGAAACCGTGTGACCATGGTCGATATTTTTCTTCTTTCTTCGCAGCGAAGGAATCTGTTGACAAATGTGATGACTAACTAAGGTAGCGCAGGATGTGATTGAACTATATGAATAATCACTAGTGCGTTTAATCAAGAGGGAAGCTGGCTGCAGGAACAAAAGCAGGCCTTCGGGTTTTTCAGGTTCTTGATCAAGTTGCGAAGTGATTCTTTACAAAAAGTTGTGGATATTAGCACCGCAGTGATGAGCATTGTAGGCTCTGACTAACTTTGAAAACTGGTCGGAGCCATGGGCAAACTTCACCCAGAAAGGCCCAATATTGTGTTTCCCCGCCCAAAGCATACCTGCATGTGGCGAAGGATTGCTCACTGAAAATCATGGGTTTCGATTGGAAAATTTTTTGGTGCTTCATTTGCTTGCTCAACTTAGTAGCTTCTGACTGCTATTTAGCTGGTGCACTGGAACGTCACTAGAGGATAAAAAATCCTATGATCGAGGTGAACTCCAAAATGTGGTCGGTCGCTTCTTTTCGGAGCGAACTCCAGAATTCTAAAGTCAGAGAGAGCTGCCTGGAAAAAGCGCCTGTCTCATATATGCTGATAGAGATAATCGTGCTGATTGGATGTTCCATTCAAGAAGAGTAGGCGCATTCAAAAATTTGCACAAAGTGTCGCGGCCGGACAACCCAATACAACTTTGATTGCATTTTGCAGGAGATCACCTGGTATATTATTTTGAAAAAAAAGTATTGAGCTTGTTTTCGGAGTCCTTATTATTCTCAAGTTGCACGTAATGGGTATGGTTTCAGTTTTAGCGAAAAAGGTAGGGTCGGTTAGGCACGTTTCGATCAGAAAAATGTACTCGAAAAACTTCAAATTTGGTTTTTTCTCTTATTTACTCAAAACGAAAAATAGCAGCTGCGAAACGCCGATTTTCGCCGTCTGGACTTTCCAACTTCTTAGCTCTGTACCTGAGTACAGCTACAATTCTGAAAAAAACGACAATTACGTTTTGTAGAGCGGGAAGAGTACTTTCAGATGATATGAGCGGTTTTTTATGACCAGATAAGTCCTTCGTCAACCGCCAGGACCTCGACGGGATTTCGATACTTTATTTCACCTTGAATCTATTGGAGGCTGGTTTTTCTTCTCTCTTTCCTATCCTTATCCTCCTCCTCTTCCCCTTCACTCCCTCCAGCTGCTACTGCAGCATCATGTGGAATGACTGAGAGCATACTCAAAGTGTTTATAGAGTCGTTGAAGTTATATCACAATCAGGCCATTGCAAAACACTAACAGCTCAAGTCCTGCGAGCTACCCAGATTTTTTAGCGGCTTGTTCATTTCATGAGCTCCTTATCACTTCATTTTCATTTTGCGGACGGACAGAGAGACATGCATACATACATACATACATACATACACACGTACATACAGACATAGAAACCGACACACCAACTCAGCGGTTTATAAAATATTAGGTCGCAACGAAAGTAATGGCGGATTCAACCCTCAATTTCAAAAATTCATGTTTTTCTTGGGATTGAACTTTTTCCCGAGTAATAATTTTTACAAGTACCTACAACAGTCCGCCATCGGTCAACAAGGGAACAAGTGCCTCTCCTTTGGAATTCGGCCGGTTTTAAATTGAAGAAGTGCCTATGCCCGCTTTCAACTGTTGACAGTTGTCGTACTTTTTATCCTCTGAGAAGTGAGCCAGGAAACGGAGCGCGTGGTAATCCGTAGGAGCAAGACCTGGCGAATATGGAGGATGGGGTTAGACCGTAAATCCAAATCATGCCAATGTGTCCTGGGATACCCTTGCAACATGTGGTCGCGCGCTGTCATAGAGAAAAAGGACTTTGTCCAGCTCAGGGCGAAGTTTTGCGACTTCAGCTGCGAGCCTTCGTAGCTGTGAGCAGTACACCTCAGCGTTGACGGTGGAATTGTCTGGCATCCCGTAATGGCGTATTCCGCGAACACTCCACCAAGTTGAGAGAGCAACCTTCTTCAAATGAAGCCCCTGCTTTGGAACGAGCTCTGGCTTCTCGTTCGCATCCATTCGCTGTCTTCTCCTGGTATGATATACGCGGAACCCCTACTTCTCATATCCAGTAGTGACATTATCCGGCTAACCGAGACGGAGACTTTTGGCAAGAAAATCTCTGCACACCCCGAGGGCTCTTCTCTTGGAGTGCTCTGTCAGCTCATGCGGGATCAATCGACCGAGTTTCTTGACTTTTCCCAGC
>KZ345098.1:208203-219407 GCA_002352805.1 Teladorsagia circumcincta
GTGGGTTGGTAAATAGCTACATATCGTTTTTTACTGTTGATATTTCTTCCATACTTACTTAGATATAACCTTCACTTTTGAAACATTTCCTCTGCTCCATAATAACAATTTTCGTCGCTTCCTCAACATGCAAGCTACTACAGATGAAGTACTTGAATAAAGAGTACTCGGTAAAAGTAGAGTAAGAGCACCAGACGGGAAAAATTGGCGTTTCCGATATTTTTTGATTCCCACAGAAAGCAAAGAGCCGCTGAATTGGTCGGCTCATCTGCGCGGTATACAGAAGGGGGGGGGGAGCAAAAAAAAAGACATTTAGCCTATGTCGCACTTCGGCCCTTTGTTCTTCACAGAGATTGCCAACGTTGGCGGAAGTTTTCTAGCAATATACTGCCTAAATGTTCCTCTGTAGGTGGACGCCGGCGCTCCCTCACTGCCCTCACGGTCTTCAGAATATGACGTCATCTGACATCGTCGTCGAGCTCAAGGTGGCCTATTGTAACCGCTTCAGCCTGAAGCTCTTAAATTATTTCTTGAATCAGTTCAATGTGAGATAGCTTTTTTAAAGACATCTCTAAACATGCAAACCTCCTTGGAACCCGCCTCTCAGAGACCGTCATAATGGTGCACGATCCATTGAGGACCCCACGAAGCTCGACCAGTGCATCGTGTTTCCGGGGCAAATCTTTTCTGATGCCGTCCACGTGGATGGCCGATATGGAGATCTCCAATGTAATGAAATGTGCTCTTCAATTCTGAGTTGGGCGGGTGTTGAATTGAGCGAAGTGTGATTAATCCGTACAGTACGAAGACAAAATGTCTTTTTTTATGCCGTCCTGTACAATGAGTGGGCCATGTGAACTGCTTGAAACAGGTTTTCCAGGTATCCGAAATGTAACAGCGGTTTACACGACCGACACGCTATGTTAGAAAGCCATGGATTGCCTGGTGATATTAAAAATGTCGTTCTCCTGTGAACGTCCGCGATGAACGAGAAGGTAAATAGCGTTTGCATAGTTGCATTGTTCTGAGTGAATCAGTCGTTGCAATTAATAAGGCGCGACCAAAACGCTCACCTGTACGGGGCGCAAGAACCCATTAAATCTTATCAAGGACAAGAAGGCAAAGCACAGTGAGCTCAAAATATCCGTCACAGGCTTATCACAGAACCGAAAAGCAGAGCACAGTGAGCTCAGAATAACCACTAACAAGCTCGGGTGACGCTTTGGGCTTGGAACGCTGGCTTTTGTTTTCTTATCGCTCCCTACTTCGCGAGTACATAAACTGGTGGTCAAACAGGCCTCGCTCTGTTTTGTTTGGGATTTGTTTGTTGACGCTTTGCTGTAAGTGCTTTTGTTGATTGGCTCATCTAGCTACTTCCTCAATAAGGGGGCACGTGAAAAAACGATGGACGTATGGGACCAATGACCTCAGCGACTACTGAAACCTGGGCCATCTGCACATTCCAGTGCCACAAAAACATTCCAAAGCCACAACGATTTTGAATGTAAATCGAAGGTGTGCCACATTCCAAGGCATGACTGGTCTACGTTGACCTGCCTCAAAATTTCGTACATTTTCACCCATTAGAGAAGACGATTTTGAATTAGTCATCCTCATTAGGAGCAAGCAGGCATTGTCGCCCTTCAACTCTTCTTGTAGGTAATAGGAAAAAAGGACTCCTGCTGTTAGGCCTCTGATGGAGACATTTCATGGAACTGAATAAATTTGCGCTCATGATGAACTTTACGTTCTCGCAAACAAAGCACTTAGAACATATTGTACCTGAAAAACATCGTTCGACTACAATTAATTATAAGTACTTTTTTCTCATGTTCTATTATAATTGTAGTCAATTTAAGATTGCCGTGTGAAATAGCATTTCATTCTTGTAAAAACATTCCCACAGATCTTGAACGCATAGACAAAAGTGACGTCCTGAAGGGTTCGCGAAGTCATATGACATTCGTAATAGTTCTTGACTATCAGAATATCTATTCATCTAACAATAAGTTGAGGGAATTATTTCCACGACCGTTGTGATCGACGAGTTTGAAGACTCCAAAGAGCAATGTGTTCATCTGTACATTTCACCTTCCACCCTTCATGGAACGATGACACTAAAAACTCTTGCTGTTGCTGAAGCTGTTCGAGTTTCTAGTTCGAATCTAGTTGTACAACTTGTGACTACAGGGGGAACCAAAAGAGACATTTGCTCATGCTGCACTTCGCCCCCTTTATCTTGGCAGAGATTGCCGACGATGACGGATGTTCTCTAGCAAAATATTCCCCGAATGTCCCTAGAAGCAGGCAGCAGAATATGACGTCGTCTGCCATCGTCGTCGAGCCCAAGGAGGCCTATCGTAGTTTCTAGTTTGAATCTATTTTTACAACTTGTGACTACAAAGAGGGGAGGGGGAAGACATTTTATCCACGCTGCACTTGCCCACTGCTACAGCCTGAAGCTCTTACATTATTTCTCGATTCAATTCAATGTGGGATAGTTTTCTAGGGACATTAGCACTAATTATGCAAACCCCCCCCCCAGTAACACACCTTCTAGAAACCGTCGCAATGGAACACGATCCATCGAGAGCCCCATTGAGCTCCACCAGTGCACCATGCTTCCGGGCAGGGTGAATAACGGTCGAGGAAACCCTCGACAGGGGGTCGTACTTGTCAGCGTAGGCCATGGGGGGGGGTCGTAGCTGTGTGGGTCGACGGCGAGCGCATCAGTGGCATCGTGGTTCAAATAGGAGGAAATGAGTGTATCGCAGCTGAAAAGGTGGATGTGCGAAAACATTATATAAAATATTATTTCTGCCCGCTTTTAACACCTCGCTGACAGTGATACTGTTGTGAGGGACGCTGTCGCAAAAACGACAATGGAAGGAAGCCCTTGCCAAATGAAGCGGTTTGTCGCTTACAGAAAGTAGGAGATGTGTACGACAATACAGATTCTGTCAGTAGGTCATCATCATATAACACCTTTCAATCAAGTGTACCGCTTTGAGTGATGGTCGAATGCATGGCGTATGAGACGGTAGCGGGCGATGTCGACTGTCCCTTTTCATATCGCCTACGCTGGAAGGTTGTATTCTGGATACAATTCGAGTGTTGCCCACGAAATATTCTGCAACGGTGAGGAAGGAGGCGACTTTTTGAGCGCTCGAATATGGTCCTCGATAGATCCTCGACGCGAATTCCTGCCCAATTAAAACACTAAAAAAGAAGCTCGATAGACTATCAAAAGCACAATCCTTCCGCTTTCCAAAACTATCCTCACTTTTTTGAGCGTTCTTGAAATTAGAGAGATATTGCCTTCTGAGTGGCAAAACCCGCATGAAAATTTCACCATCCTCGACGCTGACTAGACGAAATTTGAAAGTCCCTAACTCTTTTCATGGAAGGCTTCCAGAGAAAATTCAATGCTGTTCACAGTAGCGGGCCTATCTCTATCTAACCCAACCGAGTGCTATTCAAAAAGTCTGAAAATGGGGGAATGGGACCTTTTTATAGAGGGTGTACTTTCCGGTGGTTTTGAGCGGGGTATCAGCAAATCTGACCCAGAGACAAACCGCGCAGCAGCTTTCGCTAAATCGGTCGCTGATCTTTACACGCTGTTGTGATGTTCCTCAAAAATTCGCATTGGCATGGATAACTCTTTGTGAGATTGCCAAAATTCTTTCCGGCCGGAAATGGAACCTGGGTCTCGTATGTGACAGACGCGGATACTCACCACTACACTACCACTACACTCCGTTCATTTGAGAGAATTAATATTAGAGGGGTCGTGCAAAGACTTCGATTGTCGGGGTGGGGTCGTACTTCTGCGACCACTTCCTCGACACGATTTTCACCCTGCTTCCGGGGCGAACTTTTTGATACCGTCCACGTAGATGGCCACTCCCATTTGAGTACCGAGACGAAACGTCTTTTTTATTGCCCTCCCCCGTATTGTTTCCAAAAAATCAAGTCAATTCGAAGCATTAAGAATTTTTCGGGCTTTCCAGTAAAAAGGTACCCACATCGCTTAGAAAGAAAAACTATATAAGCCGAAGGCAGAATTATGGTAATGTGCGTGGGCGACGCTTATCACGCTCACGACTTCAAGCCAATTGTTCGATGGAACCCCCTGCACATGGCTTCCAACTGTTTGCAAAAGCTCATAAGAAATAGCGGCTTTAGTTCTCCTTATTATTTCGATACTGTTAAGTGGCGCTAAACATATGAAATTGTGGTTAGGGAGCCTCCCAAATCTTGTAATGTTAATAACAAGAACAGTGACCGGGCATTTTGTGATTGCTTTCGTATGACGATTACAGCTAAAAAAGTTTACAAACAAAATCCATATTAACTACCAACGGCAAACGCCTCCTCTCCCAGCGTTCCGTCAGAAACGCTCGGGAGAGGAGGCGTTTGGCAGTTCCAAGTACATATCTCAAACCTTGAGCAATCTTTAGGCCTTTGAGGAAGACGCGAAACGTCAGGACGCTAATAAAGTTCCACCTAACAACCTCGTTGGCAGAAGTATAAGATTTATAACTACAACAATGCCGAGGTTTTACGAAGAGAAGAGTTGGAATTTAGCATTAACAACGTTATCAGGAAAAGCAAAACGGCTATGCCCTCAATGACTTTCTATAAGTGGACGCGACCCTTCCTCACTACCATCACCTTGTCCGGAATAGGACGTCATCTGTCATTGTGGTCGAGCTCAAATAGGTCTACCGTAACTGCTTCAGCTTGAAACTCTTACATACTTTCTTGAGTCGATTCAGTGTTGCATAGTTTCCTAGGAAATTTAGCTCTGACTATGCACACCCCTTGGAACCCGCATTAGAAACCATCGCATTGGTACATAATGATTGAGCCGACAATGTACCATGTTTCCGGGCAAAATTTTTCTAATGCCACCCACATAGATGACCACTATGGAGATTTTCTTACAAAATGAGGTGCTCTCTTCAATTCTGAGTTGGAAGCATCCGATTTGAATTGAGCAAGTGTGATTCAATCCATTTGTACGACGACAAAATGTCTTTTCTATTGGTCCATCCCCCCTCTTCCTCTAGGTTCGAAATTATGAAAAGACATAACTTTACTCCCTTTTCGAAAGCATAAGGTGACATTGAGCTTACAAGGATATGGCAGCCAGTAATCGCAGCATCTTGAGAGGAAACTGTTAGTCTCTCAAGCTGATCACGAACTCCTGCCACAGGCCGTGGATCAGGGTATCGGGGAAGTTTTCCGAAAAGCGGGGTGGCCGAAGCTATTATATGATGCTGCGTCCGATCCTATCCAATCTAAGGATTTGCACTGACTAAGAAAGGGAGAGGCACCTAATGTGCTGAAAAGCTCTGTTTAACATGGGCTTGAGTTATCGTCTCACTTTGTGCGAAGACAGTTCTACGCCATAAGTACCAGCACGTATAAGGAGGCTCAACCCTGTTTGCCAAGAAGTACGTGGGCTGTGCGCAACAACGGTATTAGGCGATTTACAGTGACTTTCTCTTCATTTATTCAAAATGGTAGTGGTGTAAGCAATTTTTCTAGTTGCAAAACGGCTGTACCAAAAGCTTGGGAAGTTACTGGACCGCGTTGAGGAAAAGCTTCACTTCGCTGACTTTAGTGCCATGATTAAGGTCGCCTCTGAATTCCGTAATGGACTACATGTATTCCTCATACATTCATAAGTTCCTCGACCTGATGAGGTTTCTTCCGAACTGAATTATCATACAAACAATGATTCCCGTTCTTGCGCTTCAAATTTTAGCGGACTCCCGCTATTGTTCATGTGGGTGGGTGCCTCAACAAAGGAGAGGTTTGGAGAGAAATAATCTAGTTTTCCTATCTGGCCAGTCTGAAATTCAATCAAAAACCTATGGGGCTTCCTCGTCGAAAAGTTTCGGCAGGCTGTGGACAATTCGACAAGACCGAACAATAGAAAAATTTCATTCGAGGCTTGAAAGAAGATGCAGTTGAGAACCATCTCCAGAGCATGCGAAAGCGGATGTTTGAAGCGAATGAAAAAAGGGGGAAAATTACTGGATTTCACTGGTAAAGTTGTTATTGGGTTTATAAGTGTTTGAATTATCAGGTGTTAAGTTTATTGTGAGGAAGAATTGAAGTGAGCCTACACTTCTAGGAATCATTATTCGGAAGAAAGTAACAAAAAATCTTTGCTTGTTTCTCTTTTCAAATTTATCAACAAATTTAGGAACTCAGCTTTTCTAGCATGAAAATCGAAGAGAAATCGTTCATTCATTCTAGAGATACGGAAGAAATATGAGGGTGCACGTACGCTTTTGATAGGTGGCTATCGATAAAATCTGTCGCAGGGCCCATCACCTCCCGGTGTTTTCATGATGTTGTTTGGGAGTTTTTGAGACCCATGGCAAGGGCTAGGGGCACATCTGAAGGCGAGGTGAGAAAGCTAGCATAAATGAGGTTTTCTGAGACTTCAAATTCGATTGTATTGCAGTTAGTTACAACAGAAAGAAAGAAATTATAATATAAGCGCCCCTTTGATAGCCAAAGAACGTCCGCTCCCTCTTCTCACAGTGGTTGTTTACGTTACAACAGCAGCCCTAACCCATTATTTGGTACGCCTGTTTGGACATCTCTTCTATTTATGCTTTCTGTGCTCTCGTTCACTTTACAGGCAGGCAATAATGACTGCTACATGTGAATTCATAGTGAATTCACGAAAATGCAATGTGGCTCGAAAGACATGAGTGAACCATGCCGCTTATCGATGGAACATTGACGAACAAAAGCTGCATTAGGTCGTGAAAGCCCGCTTTCTGCGTCAACACAGGAGGAGAGGCTCTCTGGGCTCGCATCGTCCTTGTTATGAAGATACTCACATGAAAACGGTTCCAGGCTTTGAGGATAAAGAGAGGCTGCTTTATCTTGCTCCGTCGTCTGGCGTACCAAAGGATTCAAAAGAGGATTCCACGATAAGAACGAAGGTCGAAGTAGGAAACTTACCTAGTAGAGGGACGGGCGGGCCTCCTAAGGGTGGTGACTGACACGCAATTTGCATTGAAAGATATGTCCCCGGCAATCCAGCATGGCCTTTCCCGCGGTCCAATTGGACTGGTAAGCCCACCTCTCGCGTCTTGCCGTGTTAGAGTCTCTAGCTCTTCAGTAGAGATCGTGATAACGTGAAGAAGGCAGCACAGATGAGATTCGCATCAATGCGAAAATGAGCGGGTCCCATTTCTCCGGTTCGGAGCCACTTTCTTGGTTTTTTTTTTCTTTTTCGTGCATCACTGACAATTTATCTCCAGAACAGATCCCAACGGGTTGTCGCTTAAACGTGAAATTTACGATTGATCTATTAGATTTGAATTAAGGGCTTCTAATGCCACTTCTCTTACAAGGTGAAGCCTGGTAAGCTCTTCTGGCAACATCTTCTCATTTTGCTTTGTGTGCGGGCGTCTCCCCTGCTGAAGACCTCCCAAGATTGTTCTTGGTATTAAATTTTATTTCTTGAGCTGCAAGGTCAGAAGTGTGTTGAACAAGTGATCCATGGTTTCGTGATTTCTGTGGATAAATCGCTGATTGAATTTACTTTAAAACAACCTTTTAGTCAAAATAAATATAAAAAATTAAGAAAACAAATTTGATTGCTGTAATTACAATAGTTAAATTCTTATCGATTCATTTCATCGATTCCACAGTAGCCCGGGTCTGCCTGTTTGCAGTGCTGAGTGAAGACTGGCTTGTCTTCAGAATATCCTGTCATCAATGAAAAAGCTTGGCCACTTGCATTATCTCAGCCAATTCTCCTTGCACCCCCGCAATTTCTCCTGCTTGTTCATCTTAGCCAACAAGTTGGACTTCCGGCGGAGGATTCCAGTTTTTTGATTTGATCAGTTAGCATATCAAATAGCGCTGCTCCCATTGAAAACATCGCCTGGCAATTCCAAGCCGAACAATCAACTGATCGCTGGCTGGTCCGGGCCTGCCTCAGTGGACAGGGGGATTCCTTGAGACTCATATATCATATTCTTCCAGAGAATCACGCCATTCCCTGCAGTTACCTTCAGTTTTCTTACCGACAGGTTGACTACATTTGATTGAGCCCAAGTTCGCTTTCATTGTCCTCTGTAATGATTTCTGTAAAAGTGCTTAGGAAATTGTAGATGTATTCTCTCAAAATAAGAATGGCTAGAACCCGCAATGCCTTACAGGAGCACTGCCGGCACTTCTACTGCAATTTAGTACCGTCTTCTGAAATCCTTCTTGACTATTCGGAAACCTCAAAGATTTTAAGGTGAATGCGGGGCGTGAGAGGGACGTCACAGATACTATTGGTTAGCAATAGATCCTTGCAATCTTTGACGAATGGCTCTTGTAGTTTGTCTGCGCTTTTCTCGAGAAATGACTGGAACGACCAGCAATTCTTTGAATACTTCTTTCAATGGAACTGCTGCACTTTGTTAGAATAATGGACACATGCCATCAAATCCGGAACGAGCATGGCTCCTCTAGAGCAAAATGCATAGACAAGTTCCCTGCAACACTCTGCTTACGAACTTGTGAAAAAGATGGGGAGACCGATTGCTCCGGAGTAATAACTTCTTTCACGGCCTTCTATTCCCCACCCAGTGCGATTTTAATGCGCACCAGGCCCAAAGAATCATCTATGGGCCTAATTTTTTCACCCGGTCGGATATGACGCAGTTAATTGAGACCTGGAACAACGATATGTTTATTGAGATTCAACAGAGGTCGGTCTGGTATGGCTGTTCTCTCGCCTATCTGTTCTCTTCACTACATAGAGAAATGTCCAGATCAATTTCACTTGTGGCGTGGAAGCGACTCATTCTGAATTCTTCGGGCGTTGTTCACCACCAAGGGTGCGCTGCTTTCGCAGCGAACCCCTATGCCGTTCGTGTCAATAAATCATTCTGTTGATACTCATTGGAATCCACAGAAACTTGTTCTTCTACAGTCATTTACATACTACCTGAAGGTGTGCTATTCCTGCCTATCAGAGCGTAAATAGAGGTGAGTGGGTTGTAGCAGTAACAAGTTTTCTCTTCTTGACAGGTTGGCATCATTTCACAGTTCACTTGGAACATTCTACGAAATTTATCACTTTTCTCTTACCTTCATCGGGTAGACACTACAGTATATCTTTCTATACGATCTTGGTGTACACTAACGCTCTGACGGCCTTGCCCGATGTGCCCCCGGGGGAACGGGACAAAGAGCTTTGTATGAATTACACCATCCCGTCGTTACAATGATTCAAATGCGAAATTTCCGTATTCCCACCGTTTTTTAGCGGGTGGCTTTTCGTGCTTTTATTTGTTATCTCTTATGATTTTGATGTCATTTAAAGTTACGCTATATTACGCGCGATTTGATAGTTCCCAAATGTGTAATTGAGACTGAGGTGGACAAATATTTTTTTGAAAAAAGCTTGGCAGGAAGTTTGTTGAGAACAGCCAGTTCCCTGCTGTGACCCAGATCTTCGACACCAGATTTGAATCAGGCGAAATCTTTTCGAACCTTTCTCTCTCCAACCGTCCATCTTTTATTGATTCTGTGAGCTGTTTTGAACTCGACTTATTCAGGCCACACTAACTATCATGTGTAAAGTAAATTGAAAGTATAGAAAATGAAATGATGAATCATTTTACGTCTATCAATCTTTTTCTTGACGGGTCACGTACATAGTGATCTTCCAACCTGCATCGTTTTGGCAATTTATTACGTTTATTTATTTATTTATTTTTACTTTCGCCTGAGTGCGCCGGCGGGATAATACGACAAATATCAAACTACATACAATCCAAACCACAAAGAATTTGGCCCATACAATAAATTTCGCGGGGGGGGGGCAGCCAATTTACAATTCAGGACTCCTTCCACACATATTGAATACCAAAATCGACGTCGGACTGATAGAAGGCTGGAATGGCCTGAGTGATGGGGGGGGGGGGAGGCGCATGGTTCAATCCCCGGACTGTGCGATTAACAAGAGCGCCACCTAACACAACATCACTTTCACTCTCATTGCTGTACACGGCTGAGCGCGAATTTTCAAATGATATTAAAGCGATCGAAATTGACCAGCGAAATTTTGAATAAAATAATTTTCAAGGAAAAAAAAACAGCGGAAAGTTTTGCTCAGCATAATATTTAGATATCGGACACCGATAACCTGTCTTCCCGTGCGACTAATAAATGGGTGTCAACTATGATCAAATCATATCTGAGGTGTGGGGGCCGGTTTCTTGAAGGTTGTGAACAGAAATCTGCGCGCGCTAGCAAAGCGGTTTTGCTGCGCTTAAGAGATCACTTTCCTGATGCAAAGAAGCTTTCCTCCAAAATGACCAAGACTTTTGCAAAGATGGGTGTTTTGATCCTCTGTCGGATACCACTTCTGCATCACTTTGGTCGTAATTGAGAAATATTCAGCATTGCACATTCATCTCCATGTTGCGCCGTGACTTAACACACTTATCCTAAGCCGCTTTTTTCTTGCAGTTTATCAGGATATTCTCAATTTCGTATTTTGTTTACCTTTAGCAATCGATGGGATCGTATAATGTTGATTTCTAGAAGGTATGGATGACGACAACTATGACAGGCACTTTCGGTTACTGATATGTGGAGGAAAAGGGGTGAGTTATTGGATGACTGTGTTCCCATACTCGTCCGTACCCATTACGTTTTAGGCTGTCCGATAAGTAGTGCCATTTTTCATGGAAATTTCTACCGTACGACAGAAATTTCACAAACCTTCATGTAGAAGGAAATAAAAGGAAATTTTCAAAGAAATATGAAAAAAACATGTACCCTGTGCCACTTCTATATTCATCGCGAAATTACTGAAATACACAGCAGACGAAAATTCGCGAAACTGTTTTCTAAAAAAGCCAATGCTCCTCCAAAAAACATCAATCAATAAGACACTATACGGGGGGGGGGGGGAAAGACAAAAAAGTCACTCTGCCCATGACGCGTATCATCAAACTTTTTGCTGCAAAAACCGCCGCTATAATGCGGAGTTTTGCGTCAATATATTTCCTAGACATCCCCCCACAAGCAGGAGCAGGCCCAACTTCACTGCCTTCACATTCTCCAGAATATGACGTCATCCGTCATCACCGTCGAGCTCAAGGAAGCCTACAATCATCGCTCCATTCTGACGCTGCTACGTATTTTCTTCAGTCGGATAAGTG
>KZ345098.1:223944-239450 GCA_002352805.1 Teladorsagia circumcincta
CCCCCCCCCTGCTGACACTGTTGCTTTGAGACAAATTCCGGAAACTGCTGATCGAAAAGCTGGTCTTTCATTGTGAAGCGGAGCGAATGTGGGCCTTCACCTGGCGTATTCCACCTTGTGGAAAGCATATGTTATGCATACATCCACCCTGTAGCATGATTGAGGGAACGGAGGGTCGTTGTAGCTTTCATGTCGGTGAATCGTCATATCAGTGCACCATGTCGTAGTCTATAATCTTTAGTTATTATCATATCATAATAAATATATTATTCCATGTGCGTTAAAAACACAATAATATGACCTTTTCAGTGGCAAAGAGAATACATATCCGAATTCGATGCAGTCGTCGTTGTGTTTGCTGCTGATGATTTCAAGGTGAAAACGCTTTCTAAACAAGGCCCATGTATTCTAAATAAATACTCTTTGTCCAAAGGCTAGGCAAGTCTTTATCTTTTTTTTTATTTAGTACGTCGGATAAGTCTGCACTACGGACTTCACAGCACTAGAGACGGCGGTCTCCACGTAACTCTCATGGCTAGTAGCTTATAATGTTAGCCGATTGTTGACCAATGGTAGTCGTGATTAGTGACAGTTGATAGAATACAACTGCTGCTGGCTAATCATTTCGATGGAAAAAATTATTTGACTTACGTCACCAGTTTTGTGAAGTTCGCATTGGACACACCTGGCCACCGGACAGTAAGGGTACTTAACATTCGGTTTGTTTTTACGAAGCCGAGGCCTTTTCAAAACAAGAACCTTGGAAATATTGGATGATATTCTCTTAAAAAAGGCAGTTAAAATTGGGAACACTTCATGAATAGTCACATTCAGCATCACTTTTCAAAACCTAAAAAAAGCCCTGGGATCAGCCCGACTACTAGGGATGATACCACGAGGTAAATTGTAGGTCCTTACCTACCTGAATTATGCCAACTTCGTCGCACAAGTCGCGATATTAGGGCGCTAATCCTAACGGACCTGCAATCATCCACCTCCGTTGCAACTCTCCCCCCCCCCCTCATCACGAGTGATGTGGAGACCAGTGTGTTCGAACGGTCCGCTCTCTCGCGTGTTCTGTCTTCTTTGATCGGATCGCCGCCGTACCACATACGACCTTACTCGAGCTTAAGGCCTTAATTTTTGCGTTTTCGATGGCTACCTTGTTTTCCTTTCCACTTTTAGTTCATTTCTTAGCTCATCTATCATTATCATTTTCTCTTATGCACCAAATTACCCCGTGGCTTACCTTTTAGTACGAGTGGCGTCCTCCATAGCGAATACAGCCGCACTGGGACTTTACATTCAGTCATCATGTAATGTTTCATCCACTATCATCTCTTGGTACATGGTCCAGCCTACCATGTAGCGATTTGGTTGAGCAGAGCCTTCCGTGAGCTCTTAAAAAGTAGGCGAGTGAATAAAATCCTACCTTTTTCTTAGACCTTCAGGAAAACCTGAAGGCACCTACCACGGTAAATTTTATGGAGTACTCACTTGCATGAGTAAGGTAGTGTGGCCCACAGTGGATGAGAGTTTTGTCTGATTCAAAAAAGACTTAGGAAAACGCTAGAGGCTACGGTTCTGAGTATGGGAATTCGTTAGTATGGGAATTTGCAAAGTAGCTGGTAGTCATCCTCACTCATAAATTTCTTACCTAACTTTTCATTTGGGTGGACTGTGATTTTTATCGAAAGCTTTATGATGCTCAGATCCAACTGGAGGGAACACCACTCATGGTTTTTCTTCCGCTTTTTTCTTCCCTGACGGTCTTTCGGTTTCGCACGTGAATCGAATGGCCCTTAGCCCGCAATCTAGGAGTGGGATTTCGAGCAAGAACAGTGAAAACTGTAAACCTTCCATTGAGTGCATAGCACTCATAATGATCCTCTTTGTGATATTGTATTGTTCATCTTGATCATTGCATACGGTTCCTTTCCAGTTTACTCATAACGAACCTCTTTATTTCCTTCTTCTTCTTTTTATTTCCTTCTTTATGATTTTTCTTTCATCACTTTTTCAGTGCTTCTTTAATTTGTTCTAATATGTATCGTATTCCAGAGCTTCGAATACGCAGTCGAAGTGCTCCGTAGCGTGCAGAAGTGCGACTTCTTACCAGTTGTGATAATAGAAAACAAGATAGATCTCATCGATGAATACGATTTCTCGAATAAGGATTTCATTGAAAATTCCATCAGACAAGCAAGGATACGTTTGTACAGGTGGGAGTTTTCTTATCAACTCTTTGAATATGATTTACTTCAAAAGTCTAGTAGCTAATAAGGAATCGCCATTGAATCCTTGTTGATCGAAGAGAAGTTGTCAAGGGCTGGGGAGCCATCCATGGGGTCGTTATCCGTATCTGGTATTAATGTAGCTGCGAAGGACGATTGAAATAGAAAGTTAGAGTCATGAGCTAGAAAATGGACCATTGGTTATTCCTATCAGAGATCATTTCTTTCGGAATGCGCCACGCATTCTTCTCCATTCTGAGTCGTTGTATTCATTTTGATGGAATTTGGACTTGGCAGCGACTCGGCAAGTGGGAGGAGGGACATAGTCGATGGACAGGCGTGAGCCTTCACTGCCTCAGTCCAGTGTATAATGGAAGTCCCTCCACCAGTTGGCCAATCATGCAGAATTTTGAGTTTTGATATAATGCTCGATCCAAACCGGGGTTAGTCTCTACGAGAGACAATGCGCGTGACGATTGGCGCTATTACTCCTATCTCCTCCAACTATAGGCAATGTCGATTGCAAGTAGTGCAGTGGATAGAAGCTTCACAATTGGTATACTTATAGATAGTCCCTTGCCCAACTGAATCCCATCCTTCCGTTTAAAGCTCACTGTAGTGTAGAGTAGTGTAAAGAAACTTGTCCGAAAGATAACAGTGGAAATTGTTTTCACATACTCACGGTTCATTTGTTTCATGAAACCCCACACTTCAGCCAGGCTCTTTTGACTTATCGCCAACATCCCTTTCTCTTTCCATGTCCTATATTTTCCATATATTTATGTCTCAGTAATTCAGACGAGATTTGTCACCGCCGAGCTGCTAATACAGTAACCCAATATTGACCAACATGAAGAGGACACCGCTGCAATTTTGTGTAGTAACGCTAGCCCCATACAATGCGTGACATGTTTCACTGGACTGAACACCATCCAGATCTCGCTTTCACTTTCTTTCACTTTCTGGCTCATGGCCAAACCCAGTCATCCTGCATAAGTATTTGGCTTTATCATGGAACGCTTTTCTTATTCACTTCATGAATCTCTGTTTTTTGTAAACTAGTGTATATTCAAGATGCAAGTTTCTAAATCAAGTGCTGCCCAAGGAATTCAAAACTAGAACATTTGGGTTCTCACGGTTCGGCACAAAGAAGAAAGTTTCGCACATAGTTGAGGTCTTCAATACAAGCGCTATTACATTCATTAGTTTATGTCGGTCAGATAATTGCTTCAATTACTACCATCCGCTCCCCTTATATTAGGGTGTCCCAAAGGTTTTGGAAAAATTTCTTCTGCTTGATCAACACAAAATTCCTACGAAAGAAACGTACGATTAGTAATCTATGTGGTGGCCCTTCTTAGCCACGACCCCTCCCCATGGATTGAGCAGGGCGCTGATGCCCTACTCCTAAAAGAAAGAGGAGCGTGACGCGATCAAATCACCTATTGCACACCTGACCTCTTGATGGTTGTTGAATTTTTTAATTCCGCTACGAGCTTATAGCCTTCTGAAGAGATGGTAGTCGCAATGGGTAGGGTCAGCTGAATATGGAGGGTGGGGTAGTCAGATGAAGCCAAGTCTCTCCAGCTCCTCCGACTACGTCCTCGCGTGATGTAGTCAAGCACTGCCCATCCCAATTAGGAATTTTCTTAATTGGTGTAAAATGAGGACTCGGGACACCATCTCTCGCAACTTTTGCCCTCATAATGCTCTAGCAGTTACAGCAGTACCCTCGAGTAGGATCTCATCCGGCGGAGCAGACGAATGTGGAAACTATTTTTTTCTTTTCGCGGTCGTATCGCTTCGGGGTTGTTTGTGGCTTCACCTGAACTGGTAGCCATTGCAGGTCCCTGTGTGGATGTTCGCGTGACATCCACTTATCTTCCTGAGCGACCATCAAGTCTGTCCATGTCTTCGTTCCCTTGCGGTCGAGAAGTTGCTGCACACATCGACTCGCACTCGACGCCCGTGTTCATTTAGGGAGTGGGGATAACTCCACTGAACGCTGCAAGAACGCGACTTCTGCGCAGAATCCTATGGATGGTGGTATGAGGAGGGGCAATCGTCCTTTCCATTTCCCTCAAACATTGAGAGGGATTGCTTCGAGCGGAAGCTGGAGGAGTGTTGGTCTTAGAGGAACGTGGGCTTGCTTTTCGAGGAGCTTTGTCGAGGCAAATCCCTCCTCTAGAGAAGCGAGCGTACACCTCTAGCAGGTGTGAAGAGATTCAAGGCTTGAGTGGCGGATTGACCAGATCCGTAGTAATGAAGCAGAAGACGCGGGTAGTTGGCGGTTGTACATAGTTCAGTTGATGATAAGTTACTTCCAGCGACGAAGTACAATATTGGTCAGCTATAGTGAAGATCTTCCAACCATGTCCTTTTTCCATCATTTGTCCTATGGCACTGCTTTGCCGCATTCGCACGCAACATGGTTGCGAAATCGAGTGTTGAAATTTTTTCAAAACTTTTGGGACACCCTAATAGTCAGAATAATCCTGGAGTTTATTTCATGACATTAAGCTGAAGATTTTGGCGTTGAGATCTCTGAAATTTTTTTGGACTTTGTGAAGATCTTACATAAATAGATCTGCCATTACCGCTCTCATTACACGAATCACCTTAATCTGTCGTGTTTCAGGGTATCAGCTAAAGACGATTTCAATGTGATGCATCCGTTCGCCTACGTATTAGAAAAGTTGCTCCGATACAGTGATGAAAACGCCAACGTTCACGAAAAAAGTAGTATTCAAACTTACCGCCGGCCATCCCGTGAAGCCTGGGTGGAACGACCGATGACAAGGACGAGAAAAAGGAGCGCCAATTGTTCCATCATGTAAATTCATGTAAATATAGCGTGATATAAAGAATTTCACACACTAGATGGGAGCCTAGAAAAATAGTTGGCTATTCCAAAATCAGAAAGAAGAGGGCTCACGTCGGACACAGCGAAGGACGGAGCGCAGGGACGCTCGGCTGCCACGTTCAAGCAGTAAAGGGAGCTAATCTTACTGGCTGCATTGAGAGCCCAATCACGCTCAGGGTGGCACTACACTGACGAAGTGGCTCGATGTGTATACCCCTTGATCAACTTGATGTGATTATTTCAAATGAGGAAATTGATGCGACTTGGATCGCTGGAAGGGAAAACACCAAAAACACCGGGAATCCAGGCCTGCTTTTACGCAATGGGTGGCTAAGAGGCAGGGAGCGAGATAAGAAAGAACCCCGAGGAGAGACAATATGACACTTAGACGAGCGAGCGTAACACACCAGCCCTATGATACATAAGATATTACTACGATAGAGGTGCTGGATCTATTGGGCGTACTAGGATCCCAGTTTTGACCTGCTCGCGCCTTACCAGTTTATTCATTCAACTTCCATGAAACTTTGGTGGAAATCTAGATAAACTGACAGTCAAGCAAGTTGTGAGCGGTCAACTTGCCTAAAATTGCAGCAATGGGCAAAATTGTGACCCCAAAATGGCGCGAGATCGCCTCTGTGTCAAAATGAGTTCTACATTTAGAATTGGGCCATATATTGACGAGGGTCAGCCATCACGTTCTCAATTTTTTTTTCAAAAAATTTGCGACCTCCACTACCACCACCGTCGATCTTCGAAGGCTCCTCCAATACGATCCCCTTCTCCTTTCCTGACCATCACCCTCACCATCATGGCTATTTCTATAGAACTTGATTTTGAGACCAGTCGACACTGCTCAACTCCGAACCCCGCCCACTTTCACCTCCAAACGACCGTAGAGAGTGTGGGGGGAGGGCGGAATTCGCATCATGAAGCGACAAATCCACTAATTTTATCAATTTCACGTTGCTTTCGTTGAAAACTCCGATTTCGTTGAAAACTCAAACGCAACCCACTTTAATGAACTTCAAGCCTCTCCTCTACCAACCACTACGATAACCTTGTTCAACCCCAGTGTGACCCCCTTTCCTGAAATCACAAGTGATCAAGAAAATTGACTGTGCTGATGCAGATAGAGTAGCTCCTCCCGTATACTGACAGTACCTTTCCTGTCAACTGTGACCGCTTAACCTGCCTGGGAACTTCCCGTAGCCTTCTCAATCTTTGTAGTCAGCACTCCTGGATAGCCGTCTAGTCTACATTCAAACTTTCATGGGAAGTTGAAAGCCTTCCCTGCTTACGAGGAAAGGCTGCCGTGTTGCCATGGCCGATCAAGAAGAGATGTATGTACAGTTAAGATGTGCCTTCGAACGGTGATCTCAAAACTATCTCCCAAATTCGCTAAACGATTCTCTGAGCGGAGTTGTAAAGCAAAACAGCGCAACAGCAGTGGTCGGGACCCCCGTCAAAATGTCGTAGGATGGTCTCTTATCGTGTTTACTGTTGTCCATTCTTCATGGATCAGCTAACGGCTTCTGCTAGCGCTTAACTGATCTCCTGAAGAATTCGACGCAGTGGTTACAATAAGATCAATCCTACGACATTTTGACTGTGAGCCCTGACCACTACCCTTGTGCTGTCTTGCTTCATAACTCCGTTCAGAGGATGGTTTAGCAGATTTGGAAGGAAGATTTGAGATCGGTGTTAGAAAGTATTTTAGCGTATGCATCTCTTCTTCAATGGCCATGACGACCTGAGAGCCTTTCCTTGTTAGTGACGTGCTTCTAGGCTCGAACGTGGCACGACCTATGCCAGCAAATGTATCTACAAGTATTTTTCCACTGAAAGCGATCGATAAGTGCACATTTGTAGTGAAATAACGCCCTGTGCAACTGGCAAGGTGTAACAAAAAACGATTTCTCATATTTTAGTTACCATTGCTTCAAAAATGCAGCGCGTATCACAAGTTTCTATTTTTTTTACTGTTTTATTAAGAAAGAAAATTCAAGGTTATTACCGAGTATGGCTCAATGAAAGCTTAAAATCACTGCACCAGAGCAACGTTCTGCTCAGCCTTCCTAGAAGTCAAATTTGGTAAATACTAATTAATTACTTATTCGATGATTGATACACAAAAAGGCACAATAAAGCAATCAAACGAAAAAAAAGAAATGGGCAGTTGAACAGCCACTGCAGTCAAAGTTATTGACAAAAATTAGATGAGAAAAACTAAATAGATCACTAGGAAGGTGATAAAAATCAAAGGGAACAGAAGACGAGCGATCACGTCGACACCGTTGTTGTTTCTGAAGTTAGCGCACTTCGTGTTGTACGCAACTTCCAATGTCTGAAACAAAAACGTTAAAGCAACAATCTCAGCAGGGTCCTTAAAATTCGATTCTAATAGGGTGGGCAAAAGCAATAGCCCCAGTCAGGTACATATAAAGTGTCACAGATTTGAAAACTCACCTTTAAAAGGCGTTGAAAAGGGGTCTAACGCATTCGAAGAGGCGTCCACCCGGCCCTGGTGCGGCCGCCCATTTGCAGCCGTGGAGAGCGCGTGACTGGCTGCGGAGGTTTTTGCGGTCGTTTTGTGACCACTGGGACTACTTGAATTCAGTTCTTTAGCATTTGACGTGGTGCCTTGAGGCTGCACCATTGTGGTGTGGTTTTGCCAAGCAGTGTGGTTTTGCTCGGGTTGCTCACAGTCAACTGACGACGCATTGCACCCCAATTGGAATTGCTGGCAAATAGCCAGGCATTGCTGGCTTTCGCAGGCAATTGCAGTTGGGGCGCATTTACTGCGGGCAAGCTCAGACAGCTCGTCCATCCCACCCTTCACTTCATTTCTGAGCCGAGGAGGAGGAGCCCCCGTTTTGAGGCCTTGTCGGCCTTTTCCTTCCCTTTTTTCTTCATCATCAGTCAACTCCTCACCTACAAGCTCGTTACCGACTGCTTAACTCCTCGAATTCGATCTGAGACTGTTGCTTTAAGTTTGCCTAAGGTGGTGAGCATACCAAACCCTCTCGGACGAACGTATTACAGGGCAAGTGCAAGAAAGAAGGGAAAGGTTTTGGTTTGCATGCGGTTCCCAAAGATGCGTCATGAACTCGGTTTGGTTTTCGGTGGTCAGCCCACGTACATGTCAGTGCCGTTATACTCCCCCACAGAACTCGTAACATTTGATAAAGGCGGAGCAATGGATGCCAACATAGTCTCGCTACTGATTCAAACTTCAGAATTAGGCTGTATGTCCCCTCTACTAGCGAATTCGGTCCTTTTCGGCTCCAAAATATGTAGTGACATTTGACAGTAGATAGTGAACAAAGTTTAATGTTCAGTAAGAATTTGCAAAGCATATTCCGCATTGTACGATCGACAGCACCGGGAGAGCCTCTCAACTCGGCCACACTTTTTCAAAATGCTTTTCCGTATCTAATAGGGACCCGTCCACGGGGAATAGAACCTTTGGATATAGAACCTTTGGAATACGCTTCAATTTTCTGAGCGGCTTTGTGAACGCCAAAAAGGATGGAGACTTGGATCATGGTTCGATTACCCGTGGTGACCATAGTTTGCATCTCGATTGGCGCTTGCATGATGTCGAAAAACGTTCTCCGCGCTTGAGAATAGATTTTGCATCCAGCATATCAGTACACCATATGAGTAGGTTTTAACTAGAACTGGTGTCAAAAAGGTGAGGCGCCTAGGCTTTTATCACCCTTGCCCTAGAATTTAGAGGGGCGCTCAGAAAAATGGACCGCAGTTCTGTATTCCATACATGTGTCGCTATATCACGCGAGAATCGGGTTTCAGAAGAGGAGGGAGGAGCACCTGAAAGAACTCCCTGCTTGAAATTCCTGTGAGATCAGGATGGCTGCAGGCGCGCAGTTAGTCTATACCTGGACAGAATGACTGGCCATCTGTTGGCCGCCATGATAACTTTTCACAAAGCCTCATTTCCCCCTGAATAACAAGAGTGCCACAAAGGGTATTGTGATAGCATTCGAAAAGTTCGGAATTCTCTAGAAATTCATATTTGAATCCGGCGTGCTTCATCTGAAGAAAGACCCATGAGCACAATGACCGTATCCATTCCTGGTACAAAGCATTTTTTCGTGAGCTTCGGAAAAATCACTAAATGTGCACTTGGACGTTGCTGCGCTCGTAGTTAGAATAATAAGAAAAAAAATTAGAAGATTTCGGAGGATTGAAGGAATCGGTGACAAACAACTAGTTCAAGATACCAACAGCAGTACCTCTTTTGCTGCTCCAATAGGATTTTCTTCAGGATGACCATTTGCCGTGTACCGAATAGAACGTCGGATACCACAGCAAATAACAATGAAGTATTCTACCTGAAAATTATGTGCAGTAGAAATCAATCAAACGTGCCACCTGATTGAAAAAATCTCGCTTAAGTCTCAAAGCTCTCGGAAAAATAATCCCAGTGGTATCCTTTCCTCTGAGTGCTATTAAATCAATTATATAGAAAATTATCAACTTAGTTCAGAACGCGGAAAGATACTTACCAATGATAAGAAAGTGAGAAATAGACAGAATGCGAACCAACAGCAGACACCAGAAGTTGCTGTGGCAATGTCACGTCGGAAAACCTTAAATAGGCTGATAAAACATGGACGGCTTACAATTTGTAAGGGATTGACTCCAGAGTGAGGGTAGTTTGAAGATATGTACTGATCGTGAGGGTGCAGTAGTAACCCTTCGGGTAAATGAAGACCTCGATTTGCTAAGAGGTCTCCTTAGATTCGGCCAACAGTTAAAGGACATTTCACTGTTGGTGAGGCATTCCTTTCAATGCGACTCCCAATTTCACCGAATTGAGAAAACTCGATAGGATCCCAATCCTAAATGATACCTGAGGCGGCACCCTCCAGATTCATACAACAGTGCGATCTTCTCTCTATCTTTTTGATCATACAGTCCTTTTTTCTCAGAAAAAATTCCATGATTAGGAGCGGCCAGCTACGAAATGACTTCTTAACGAGTCCAACCGAAGGTACTCATAAAAAACGCTCCAATAAGGTAACCTTTTAGCACGATACTTGAAGGGCGGTACAGTTTTGATGACGTCATTGAATGCCAGTGGTGGACCAGATCTTTCATCGCGGCGGGGCGGTGGTTGGGAACGCTTCTCAAGCTCACAGTGATGTCATCAGAACCGCATCGCGCTCAGCCATCGTGATTACGGCCTTTGATTCAATCCTGCGCCTCTGCTCATTCATTCCATGTTCTCATTTCGCATGATTCAAGTCCATGACGCTTCTATCGAAGTGTGTATATCGAAATAGGCCGTTTTTCCTTGTTTTAGCACATTTTTTCTCCTTTCGCTCGTAATTTCTCAGGAATATAACGACCAGATTCACGAACTACACGAAACGTTTGTGTCTGTTCGACGAACCAGCGCTTCTAATGACCAACTCGTTGTATAATATTCCCGATTACCTTTTTAAACGCTCTTTGTACGCTTTAGATTTGTACCCTAGAAATACACTGAAAACTAAACACAGCTGGAAAGAATTGCTTCGCGCAAACAAACTCACGAATATGACAGCAAAGATGAAGAAGGGAACTGCGGCCGAGATTGTCCTCGGAACCGACCAGCTGCCATGAATCCAAAAATGTAACCAGGAGGCAATCACCTGTAATTAGAGCTAAATTCAGAAAGTCTGCTTCAGAAAATGCTCTACGGGTTTCATACCAAGAATACAGTTGGCAGGAACCAAGAGACGAGAGAATTCATCGTTGAAGAACTGAATGTGACGACAACATCGATACATGAAAAGGTTCCTGAATAAAACTATCGTAGTAGCGAGAGTGGACGGCAGATATTCGAACTGAGAACTTTCAAAGTAATTTCACTAGGAAAATGCTGGGTCGTCGTGGTGGTTCTCTGTATTCATGGCTACCAGAAAGCGTAACACGGAACAAACTTCATTCCCTTCAGTCTCGGCGATCTTTCTAGCATTCATGTATGATTTACAATCCTCTCAGTGACGGATCCGCGCTAAAATTTCTCAGTTCCACAACCTCATTCCATCTATCACCAGAGGCGATCAACTCGAATCGTCTACTTTTAGACCTGAAACCACCACTAGGGAGCATTAGGGGGGGGGTCTCGCATATTTATGTACGTTTCAGTAAATCTACACTGGTGTGCAAGACTTAGGGACGAGATGGATGTATTGGTACAACCCAATGACATCTAAGTGGCCCTTACAACGATTTTTTCTATTTGCATTTCGTACGGTACTGTAGCAGTTCTTTATTTGTGCGGTTAGGTTCCATCGGGTTGCCTTACTCAACAGTACCACGTCACGGAAAAGTTGCGCTAATCCTCAAAGGCAGCGATTACACTAGGTTCTAAAGAGGCTTAGAGGAGACGTGGAGATGCTCAATGATACGCAAGTGGCGGAAAAGGCAGTGAAATCTGCTAAGAAAACGCAAAACGGGACCCCCTGGGTGGTCGTTGATTGGGCCCCACGGCAGCAGCTAAGACGGCTGAAGTGTGGACGAGTTTACGGCAGCACGTTTGACGCCACGATGCTAAATCATGCTCCAGTCGATTTGCATTGCTGACAATACAGCACGTCCATACCACCAAATGAGTTAGTGGCCGGATCGCTTTAGGGGTGGAGGGGCTTCGAGGTTCTGCGCAGCAACCGGCGCACCTTTCGTTGTGGAAGCGCCACCCATCGCTTTCTTAGCAGCCAAGTAAATGCTTCGTGCCACGCATGTACTTCCCCCGATGCCCTCTCTCTTGATCGTGATCACTTCTCTTGAAGCAACGTTCCCAGCAGGGTCTGCCGCCTTCGATACCAATGGGGTGAAATGCGCTAGCCCTAGACAAGCACACATGAAGAGATATCGAATAATAAAGCTCACCTTAAAACGTCACCAGAACCGAAACAAACACCCAGATCGAATTCGAGGGGTAAATTAAACACTGCCGAAGGAGGTGGGACTTACCGATTATGTTGACCCATTTGCCAGCTGTGGAGAGCGCGCGATTGGCGGCGCAGGTGTTTGTGGTCATGTCGGACCACAGGGGTCTATTTGAACTCGGTCCTTTACATCTCCATACCGACCAATTTACCCCTCGAATTCGATCTGGAACTGTTGCTTTGAAGCCACGAGTCAGGCTTAGTGGACCAAACGAACCCCTCTAGTCGCCTCTGTGCATGGCTACGCACCCACAGAGACGTTGCCTTGCTCAAAATCCTTAACGGCTCCGTAATAAGCCCCCAGGGCATGCATTTAGCGCTCACGCTGCCTATCCGCGCTCCGACCGCCCACCTCCGGAAGTGTGCGTGGCTGGCATGACGTGTGAAATCAGCTGGGTTGAGTGCCGTATCAACCGATGGAACGGCTGGCATTTCCGGAAAACTCGTTTGGACGTCCCTCTCTTCCAAGCCAACTTCCGTCACTGCTAGTGGAGTAGGGGTTTCCGTTTACGGCCTTGTCGACGGTTTCTTTTCGTTTTTTCCCCAATGCCATTCCATTACGCATCTCTACACTCAGTTTCAGGCGCCATAATGCCCAATCACGAGCCCGACTCGTCGCTTTAAGTTGTGCACACCAGCGTAATTGCTTCTCAAGCACTCTAACATAGCGAAACAATGCATGATTGACACCACTTTCTACTTCTGACTGACTTTTCTTTGTCGCAATAGTTATGTTTTGTGTTTTTTTCTAACGCTGTCTTGCACAGGGTATCCTTCTATTTTATAAACCGCTAACTTGGTGTGTCGGTTTGTATGTAAGTATGTATGTATGTATGTATGTATGTCCGTCCGCAAAATGAAGTGGTGTGATAAAGCTTATGGCAAACAAACCGCTAGCACGATCGGTTAGCCTGCAGTGCTTGAGCTCTCGATGTTTTGCAATGGCGTGATTGTGATATCATCCCAAGGGCTATAAACACCTACTTAGTAAAGTATCACTCATTCCACATGGTGCTGCAGTAGAAGCTGTATGGTAGTGAAGGGGAAGAGGAGGAGGAGAATGGGGAGAAGAAAAGGAAAAACCAGTCCTTAACACACCCAAGGTATAATTAAGTATTGAGGTCCCGTTCTAACGTCGTGGTGTAACTGTGGCGTTGCTCTATACAATATAAGCACCTTATACCGCACCATCCCCTCTACGAGATTTTAGTTCCACACGTAGAAAGAAGTACAGAGGGAGGGACGCGGGGTAAGGAGGTCCCGGCGTTGACGGGGAACAAATCTGGTTGAATGAATAAATTAACAAATAATCAAGACTAGCATAAGTAGCTTATCTTTTCAGTGCACCATACACTAATTCGGTAGCAGCTGTCATTTGAAAGCGAAAATTGTTCCACTCGAGCGAATGCATTCACGGACACTTCTCGGTCATTTTCTACCCGACAACGATACATTCGGGGGGGGGGGTGATGCTCAACTGCTTATGCTAAAGAGCTCCCGCGCTTTCCACATTGCTGTTCAATAAACATACGATCTCCTACTAAACTTTGGCTAAGACTGGCTGCTGTTATTTTCTCAGATCACCACGGATTATTTTGGAGGCATTACTTCCACACGAAGACCAGTTTTACCATTATTTTTCTCAGAGAGGGGTATGCAGTTTTTTTCAAATTCAAGCAGTCTATGTTGTATCACACGGCGATTGTGATCCGGATACGGATTACTCACTATCAAGTGTCACAGATTAAAGAAGGGACCTCTTCAGACTTCACCCTTTTCCACACTTCGTTCCACGGAATGCATTCACCCTGCGTGAAAGCAGTGAATTTCAAAAAAGATAACCATGAATGCGACTTTCACAGCCAACTTCACACCTTGATGTTAACTTATACCTTGAAGAAGAAATGTAAGATTCTTTTCTGATTTCTCCACTCACCGACGGTGAAGTTTCCTACGCAATCGCCAGCACTTGCCTCCTCAAAAGTGATGGGACCACTGAGCAAATCATTTGATACCTGAAAAATCAACAAATAATAGCACTGAAATATTGCCCGCTCCTGTGGCCTTCCTGGTAACCCGCTCCGTCATACTTACAAGAAATGATGGAACAAAAAAGTGTGAGACCGTTTCATGTTTTCAGATGAAGTGGAATTATCACTATTCTACATTACAGTGCCAAATATGGACATTCTGAATGAAATATCTAGAATGAAACCAATAAAAAATACCTCGACAGGATTTACGAGTGGAGGAGAGTTTGCCCATAAATAGACGACATCCTCTAGGGGATAGTTGTCTGAGTGAACAAACAAAATTCGTGTCAACTGAGCAGTACTCAATTCAGGGATACTCACAACTTGACAGTCGAAGGGTGAAGGATCGGCGATTCAGGAATGGAAACGTGCTTCCATAGCTCACTGGCACGTCGATAACTCTCCTAAACATTCGCCGATTACAAGCAATGCATAGATCCAGATCGCGAATAATGAGGGAAGTAGGAAAAGGTGTAAGATACAGAAATCATTCACCGCCAGCTTCATTTTGAACGCTGTACCACACCAATTTTATCCCCAGGTTGCATTTAACCGAATGAAGCCCTTCTGGTGGCAACATACAAGGCCCAGGGATCTTGTACATGTAATATCTCTGCCGGAAAAGTCTGTTGAGCCATCATGAACGTTCCTCCATGTGCTTATATGCAAACTAGTGAAGGAAGCACAAAATTTTGAATCGGTGGGACACAACTTTGGGAGATTTGGGTGTTCTCTATTCCCGATCTTTGTCTTTCAACGATTACATTACCAATATACAACACTTGGCCCACTGGACAGCGAACTTCATCTTGCGCGTTTTCCCTTTAAGGAGCGTGAAAAGCTTGTTTCAGCTATTTGTCACCTATTTTCGCCCTATTCTTGAATATTTGTTCATGGTGTAGAGCCCTTCAACGCGTAAAATGGTTGAACTCATCGAGCAAGTTCAGTCTTAGTTCACTGAGCGCATTTTTGCTCGAAAGGGTTTCTTTCATATGTCGTACAGAGAGATGCTAAGACATTTCAACGAAGACTTCCTAGAGGTGAGAAGAAAGCTTTTCGATCATGATTTCATTTACAAGGTTTCTGCCGGCATTGTAGAACTGGATTTTGACGCTCTCTTCAAAAAGTCATCTACAATTGGGCTCACTCGTGGTCATAACTACAGGCTCTTAAGAGTGAAAACTAACTCCACAGAGTTTGGGAGCTTATTCACTTAAAGGATTGTTACCGTTTGGAATGACTTGCCACCCTTCGTCGTGAATTAGAGCACTTCGAGCTCATTCAGGAAAAAGGTGAAAAGATTATGGTGTTCAAAGGTAGATTCTGAGCACATAAAACTAAACTCTTCAAAAATGATAAGGCAGAGAAGCGGTTAATTACATCTCTCCCTGGGCTGTACTGTTTTGTATTG